>LNAR01001865.1:0-18107 GCA_001630585.1 Pseudogymnoascus sp. BL549 | reverse complement strand
GTTTGGATGTTTGGATGTTTGGATGTTTGGATGTTTGGGTGTTTGTGGTGCGTTTGACTATGGCCTAAATCCCACGTGGTGTTGAGATTCCAGACTCTAATGGACTAAGTTATATTGACAGTGTCTATACGTTATATTCTATTTTATAGACACTGGGGATATATATATGTATGGACAGCGTCTCTAATGGTATATCTAATCTTATAGGCACTATATATATTTAATTCCGCTAAAATTGCAGCATACCTCTTCTCGAGGTCTATCTTCTCCTTCTCCGCCTTCGCCTTCTCCCTCTTCTGCCGGGCCTCTTTTGAGATCCCAGTTGGTCGCTGGTGCGGTGGTGGTGGTGGTGGCCATGAGCCCCGGGGCACCCGAGAAGGTGCCAGGTCCGGCCAGCGAACTTTCCTGACCAAAGCTGGTCGAGGCTCCCGTGGGTGGGACAGAACCCGTGGTGGCCCTTTGGCTAGCCGGGGCTATTTACTAGTAAGTAACAGGAATAAACAAGAAGGGAAGATATACTGACTTCCAACGGTCGTCGGCGCCACGATGCCGGTCAATGCCCCACGGAGATCTACCTCCTCCACTCTGTTCAGTGCCATCGGCACCACAGCCACCGAAAACCCGTACTATTCTTGGTGGCGATCACCTGGTGGTCAAGGTATTGGGCTTCGTCGGTGTCGCCCTCAACTGTGGTTTAGTCGTATTGCGTGGTGTCGTGCTTGGGGTGCGTGTGGCTGCGCGCCTTGGGCGTACAGTGCTCCGACTTGGTACCTGGGCACTTCGGGGCGTGCTTCATGAGATCTTCTAGGACGTGAGTGGCAGGCGTTAGGCTCCGATGTTCCCCTCCGGCGATGATCGCATTTCATATCGGTTTTTTGTTGGCCGCAAGCTACAAGGCAAGGCGGTCGACGGATTCTGTAAGTGAGACCCGTTATGGGAAACCGGCAAGGCTAACCAGTCGTAGTTGTCAAGCGCCCAGACGGCCAATTGGACATTTATGTCAACGTGCCCGAGCTATGTCGACGCTATAAGCTTATCGTACAAGTTCCTGAGTATTAGCGGCTGTTGGTTGTTCGCATGGCTGTCTTCCTTGTCGTAGAGACGGAGGTAAAGCGGAACGACGACGAAGCTTCCATATTGTTAGGTGGCCAGCGTGTCAAGGGTCTCGTCGCCACCGCCATCCATCGGAACTTGCAGGAATATGAGTGCATCCATGTAGACCGTCCGCGTTTTTCGTGCTCGAATTCCCTTGGCTGCTATATGGCGCCTAGGATGAAAGGCTGCGCTAGCTGTTTCTGGGGCAAGAGGAACAGCTGCTGTTTGTGGAGAGGTGAGTCGTGAGTCGTGGGTCGGAGGAGCTTGGGCTAACTGAAATAGATCCGGATCTTCCAGAGGGAGGACCTCGCACTCCTCGCACTCCACGTACGCGTGGACAGGCAAATCAGAGCATAGACTTGTCGCCGTCAGAGAGGGCGACCTTGCGCCGTCGCCTCTTTGACGTGATCGGCGGGGACGACGCGGATTAAGCGTGGAGCCTTAGCTCATGTCTCTCGCGGGCTGGATGAGGGGGAATCTGCGTTTGAGAGGAGTTCATGGCGGCGTGGCGTGGGAGCGCTACGCGGGGTGGTCGTCGTGGTTTCGTGTTAGGTTATAGTAGAATGAAGCTCGTCCGAGGTTGAGTGACCCCGGATTTTTTTTCGTTGGGGGGACCATCCAGGCCAAGCCAGCAGACGGATTTTGTGAGTCGTGCAGTCGTGTGCAGGCAGGATGAAAGGCTAACTGGGACCATAGATATCAAACGTGTGGACGGATACTTGGATGTATATGTGAATGTACACGAACTACTCTGCTGTTTCAAGGTGCTGGAGAATCCGCCCACAGCCTGGCGTTTTCTGAGCGTCCGCGAGGCGGTCATCTCTGTTGCTGAGACGGAGCTACGCCGCGAGGCAGACGGCTCATTCATGGTTTCAAACCGCCAGCGCGCAAAGGGATTGCTTTCGGCTCCGATGGGCGCACACCAGGGTGAGTCGTGCGACCAAGCGCGCATCATTCTCATGCGACGCGGTGTTTGGCTGTTATATGCTAGATAGTTTGAACGGATGTTCCAGTTGCTACTAGAACAAGCGCAATTCGACTTGCTCCTTCCGCAGTAAGTCGGTATTTCCCCTCAAAGGGGACAACGGGGTGCGCGTGGTGGGATCTGGCATGGCGCAGTCTGGCTGGTGGCGTAGGGTATTTTACATTCTCGTAGTAGAATGAAACTCGTTCGTCCGCTTCTCAGTTCGTATAATATAATATACTGTCGTGAGTTGTGTTTGCGTCACGACGGGTATAATCCGTTTCAGGGGTAAGGATAGGGGTCGAGATACGGTGTTCTTCTTAGACCCACAGCATACAACTGCCAAGTAGATGAAAAACATAGTACCTTGATGAAAGTTACGATGGAGTCTACTTTATAGACACTGAAAGCTAAAGTCACAATGCTGAGGCGCTGTGCTGCAAAATCATATCACGTGCTAACCATTTCGTTGATTCTCATATTCAAAATTAACTATGGCTAATATTATATCGTTCATGCCTCCATTTACTTACCCCTGAACCTTAGGAGAGTGCACCCAGAATGGCAGTAATATCTTCAACTTCTCCGTGTTGTCGAAACAGGAAACATTCGCGTGGATCTGGAAATAATATCTCCTCTCAAAAAGCAAGGTTTTAAAAGACGGTGCCGATCGAAACGACTGAGGGAAAACTTCTTGCATCATAAATGGTTCATTTAGCCGTAGGGGCGCGTTGACAGTGCGCTTGCTAGGAAATATCTCAAATGGGGAGAGTGCGGTGGTGCCCAGATATGACCTCCCCTTATTATACGGCACCCAAACTGCCGTGGAGCTGCAGAGATTGATAGTATAATCTCTGAGGTAGAACTCGGGGATCCTATAATTGGACGTGGGAGTGTCTGTTTGAAGGGTGAATGCAATCGTGAACGGCTGGCCAATAATTATCGCTGAAGCGGGCGCGGCTAACAGAGAGAGGTTCATTTGGTAGGTGCTAGCATTTTGTTGCATAACCCCTTTAAAGGACTCAGTTTTGGTAAGTGCTCTTGGAATGCCGTCATTGGTAAATGCGTAATTCTGCTTGAAGCCGTCGCGGGCATCTTCCCTGAGAACTCCCAGGCCTGGATTTATCGAAGGTCGAGATGCGGTAACAACAATGGGTAGTTCATTGCTGTGACCAAACATAGACTTCTCAGCCCGAGCAGAAAGAGAATATGTGATTCTCCAATCTGTGTATGTGTCTTTGAGTTGAGTCGAGTCCTCGTATGTAGGCGGGGTTGGCCACATCGAACCTGGTGGGATTGAGTAGAGGTCGCTGGGAGTTGAACTTCCTTGCCATTCCATCGGACTGGCAAATCCCCTCGGTATTTCAAATAAAAAGGGGTACTCGTAGGTTGTCGCTGTCATTTTGAAAGGCCCTTGCAACAACGTTGTGCTCAGTTGAAACATATCAAAACGGTAGGTGCCCTCAACGTTTCCCTGTGTAGCCTTCGCATAGAATGACCCTTTGAACATGGCAGTTATGCCTTTGATCTTCTCGCCATCTTTCGCATCAAGTATTACTTTGCCTGATACTGGATCTCCTGGCAGGTAGTGATGTGCCTTCTGATCCGTCATAGAATATGGTGGATTCAGGACGATCCTAAAACGCGCAACCATTGCGGCAGTGGTGTGTTAGACCTCGGCCCTTTTTCTGGTGAGTGAAATCGATTTTTGTGAACAGGAAAGAGGTAGAAACCAAAGCACGCAGGTAGAGGTACAGGATGAAGGAAAAGAGAGTTATGGTATATCGTGAACGTGAGACGGAATATAGTTAGGCATGGAAAGAAGACCGCAACAGTCGCCACGAATAACTATTGTTACTATTTCCACGACTCCGATAGTTTAACGTGCTGCACATTAAAAATGCCTGCGAGGCGCAGGCGCTTCTCAAGGCTTATCGATGGTGGGGGAAAGTCAAAATAGACAGCTATTGTGGGTATGGATCTGCAACGGGTCCCCTGTCATATGCGAGTTACTGATCGTGCCTATTGTGTTTGCCTTTCCAACATTTGCTTTTATAAGTAGGCGCAGCAAGCACTAATCTTACTAGAAGTTTTCGCCATGATTATCTCCAAAAGAGGACTACCCTTCCATCACAGGCCAGACCTTCTCTTCGACGAAGAGTGACTGCATATATGTTGCGCCCAACGTACCTCTCCTTGCTTCAAGGTCCACGCATATTCTCACCATGAGCAACTCAACCCTCCAGCCTGCCTCCGATTGACTGCCGTTTTCTCATTTCTGCATTCTAATATCATAAGCCAGGCACGTGACCACAACATCACATGACTCACGTGACCCAATCAGCCCAAGTCACGCGGACGACAGAAAGAGTACACAAATTATCTCCCGCTGTTTCAGAACAGGTTTACGTTACGCGCGATGGGATCGCCCGCACCACACCAACCATAATCGTCCTGCCCGCGCCGGGCCCATCAGGTGCAATGTCTCACCTACGCCGGGCCTCTCCCCCCAGTCTCCCACCAAAGATATTCCGTAGCACATGACCCTTCCCATTCGTGGCTGGGCCGCTATTAAGAGCCAGGGCGGAGGCGACGATCTACGCACCCTATTGCCGCTCGCTGGGCAGCTGGTGTGGAGGTTGTGGCGGGATGGGGCGGGATGGAGGGGGGACGCGCATGTCTGCCCCAGAGGTGGGAGAGCGTGTCTGGTGACGACGGGGCGGTGCAGGGAGGAGACTTACTGTACAGTACCTTCACTAATGGTGTGGTTGTGGAAGTGGGAGCTCAATGGTGGGGGAGGAGGAGATCCTGGGGAGGTGCCGTGTGGCGATGGCGATGAACTGGAAGCTCTCTGTTCGTCTCGTCGCTCATGTATGTACATCTTCTCAGACGGCGACATATAACGCCGATCATAAGAGAGGGGCGATGTGGTTCGTTCGGACTCATTATCCCAGGCGCTGGAGAGGTGCCGAAGGGAGGGAAGAGGGAAAAGAAGGGGAGACGCGAACCGTTTCTAGTGCTGGGGGGAGGACCCATTATTCCCCCACGGGAGAACTACGTACTGTGCATGGAGCAACTAACAGCTACGGTGCAACACTCTTCCTCTGGGCGAATGATGGACATCGAGCAGGCAGGTCTGCGCAACAGTGAGCACATGGTCTTGGCGACTCCAGTGTCCTGTTGTGGACGATCTACCAGTTGGGCGCGAAGTATTGGAGGAGGTTACTGTAGTGTGCAGTGATGCCACGGCAAGCAGACTGATAGCCGGCTCGGAGTGGCTCGCAACGGAACAGGGTCCGAATGAGGGACTCCCGTTTGGAGCTGGGTGGGATTGGAGGCGCCGATTGGGGAATCCAGGTGCGCGCGTTATAGATCAGCTGGCTTCGAAGGGGCGTGAGAAGGGAGAGGGAAGAGGGAGGGACAGGACAGTTCCAGGCTGGGGAGCTGGGAGCTGGAAAACCCAATCGTGTGACTTGCGCTGCGGTGGGTTGGTTTCGTCAGGAGGACGGGGGGGTGCCATGCCACGGTCAACGGACTCGCGGCTGCTGCCTGTCAGTTTCGTCTGATGGGAACTTGTTCCAGGTGCTTGAGTAATATTCCTTGAAAGCTGCGGATTCTGCGGATTCTTTGTCTCGAGTGCCACAGACATCATTGAGACAGGCCCCAGAGACCAGCGGCCTGGGCTGCCTTGTAATTGTGCGGTGTGTGCCTTGTTATTCATGTCAGCCACACCCATCGGTGGTACAGATGCTGGCGATGACAAGAATGTACTATACTGGTTCATGGATGTGTATGTCCTGCCTGTTCGGCATGTACTTCCCGTAATATACGCTCCAATATGCTGTCGACACAAATAGCAGCAGACGCGGACGCGGACGGCGGACGCTTGGACAGCAAGTGGCCTGTCTGGCCCTGAAGATGCAGGCACTACCACTCTTCGTATCGTTGATAAATCGATAATCTCACAGGAAGGATTCCGTCGCAATGCACGCACTGAGCCAGCGCAGGGCCAACACACTTAAGCTCCTGCAGACCTTGTTCACGGCTGTCACGGCTCTGTGTTGTATGCAGCGAGTGAGCGATGAGAGAGATCATGCATACATGCAAGCCAATCCAGATAGAACACCTAAAAAGTAAAAAAAGGTACAAACAGAGCCGGCATATAATGCGCCACGGCAATAGTAACTCTTAGTGCTCCGTTTGTACTGTAGCAGATCAGACATCCCACTATCCGCCCACATCTCTAGCAGCGCCGACGTGCAGTAGAGTGGCATGCTAGAGACCTTGTATGTATCACCTTTGGAGGAAAAGAAGAGTGAGTAGTGGCGGACGTGGGATGCAGCCGTACCTTACTCAACAGTCGACCCCTCCATGTCAAAGTCGGAAGAAGGAAAGGATGAGCGGACAGAGCAGATAGAGCGCATGGAGCACACAAGGGCATTGAGGGCGCACAGAGGTACCACGTTCCAGTGCATTGATATGACTGACCAGTGCATGGAGGAGTGATTGATTGCGATATCAGAGAATAGAACAGGACAGAGCGGTGCAGTGCAACAGAACAAGAACGGTACTGGTGAACGGTGAACGGTGAACGGCACGGCAGAGTCGGTGAACTGCTACTTTCTCCATAGTAGAGGACCGGACTTGAGTAGGAGAGGTGAAGCCCACAGTGGAGGTCACGGAGAACACGGAGGACACCACAGTGGAGGACCACAACAGAGTAGTTTCGCTCCACAGGCGGGCCTAGTACCTGGACCTGAACACGCACTCCCTCACACACGCGCACAACCCGGACACTTCGTATTGATTTTGATTTTTCGCCCCGGCAGTGGCTGTGGTGTACATACTGCGGGAGTATAGTAGTGCTGTTCGGAGTACTATCGATTGAGGACAGACACTACCAGAACTATTAGCAGGCTTATTTCGCACCCCGGAAGAGGGCTGCGAAGGGAATTACAGGTCAGTCCGTATGAGGCAACCTCTCCAGCGACACCCTTACACGCTTTCTCATCTGCCTTGTAAAGCCGATGGAGTACTGCCAGAGTACTACTATACTATCCTTGGCCGTGTGGTTAGTCGTGGCTGAAGGTGGTTGATCTGACCTGGAAGTCTGGCTGGGTATATCGTCGTCCACACTATTGTAACTGTGTGCTTGTACGTACTCCTCATCAGATGGACACACACTCACCAAAGGTACTTCCTCTCCCACCCAATATTACCAACTCCAAGAAGTACCTCCACTACTGAACTAACGTTGACTGGTGCGGGCTAAAAAGTGGCCGCTCTATAATTGGAGGTTGGAAGGGCCCGAAGGTACGAAGGTACCGAATCAAAAGTACCCAAGTACCACTTTCGCCTGGCTGGGGACCTTTTCCCCGTCACACCCTTCAACAAGGACTGACTCCCTTGCCTCGCTCTGTAACTCGCAAACCTCTCGAAACTCAAATTTCCCTCCCTCCTCAACTCTTCCGTTCGCTCCAAAATCGCATCCCGTCGAACAAATCACCGTCACTCACTTGAAAAATCTAATATCGAATACACATCGCGTCCCGTACATGCGACTGCGACTGCGACCTGTGCGCCGATTAAATAGCCAGAACGGCCCGTCCCTGTCCCTGGCTGCGCAAACGCACACCAATTTCCCCACCCATCGATAATCGGCAATTTTAACCAACTCACTGGAGCGAAAGGCGACCCGGATCGCAACAACGATAATAATTCGAAACCAAACCTACCCAGGAGGACACCTAAATACGCAATCCGAGATTATGTCTGGCTCATCCGCAGTCGCGACGAGATAGCACGAACCGAACCCACGAAAGAAACGAGGGCAAGACGCCCAGAACCAGACGGTCGCATCGCGCATACGATAACCGAGACGCATGAGAAGATGACCCTCTGGCCGTTTGGGAGGAAGAACAGTCGCAAGAAAAGCAGTCTGGGGTTGAAGACGTCTGCGACAGAACCGATGATGAAGAGGGTAGCCTCGAGGGAGGCGGCGCGCCAGAATGGGAGCGAAGCTGGCGCGGGAGAGCTCTCGCGAAAGAGAACTGGGCGCGAGAGGCGACGGCGCTCAAGGGAAAGCAAGAAGCTGCAACGCGACCCGCCGAAACGGACGTACAGCTACTCGCCGGGTCGGTCGGAGAACCTGGGCGTCCGGAGAGATGGTCGCCAACACCCACCGTTGCCGGCGAATGCTGCTGCGATCGTGGCAAGGACGGCTTTCGGTGCCAACGGGAGGGCGCTGACTGAGGATATTGGAAGGGTACCGACGCTGCATAAACGGACTGCGCAGGATCTGAATAGGCGAAAGTCGAGCAAGAAGAGGAAGGAAGATCACGATAGGGCGGCGGAGATCAAGGCGATGAGCAAGTTCATGCCGACTCCGGTGCGCGCAGCGACTACACCGGACTGGAGTGGAAGCCCGATAAGGCGAGACACGAAGAAGTTACATGGTCTTAACAGGTTATTCACGAGCACGACATCAGACGTCTCATTACCGATACCAGACTCGCTCCGGTCGTCAATGTCGTCGGATTCTGAGCGATTCGCCGCATACGAGCTAAAAGGTATGGATTTATTCACGCCGCGACCCACGATTCGGTATAGCGAAAACCCAAGGTTCAAGCAGTACGAAAGCGGGGTCGGCGTCGAGCGATCCAACTCCTCGAAGAGGAAGAGGGCGTTGGAAAAAGTACCCGTACCCGAAGAAAAGCCGTCTTATCGGAAGCGTATCGATGACCTGGCCGACGATCTCGATGCGGGCGCGCTGAGAGAATTAATGGAGAGGGATAATAGGCGGAGGGAGCAGAAGAGGACTTCTGAACGAGAGCTGGTGGCGCAAAAGGTGGCAAGGCGGAAGGCGAGGCAAAAGGCCGAGGAGAGTCAGGCTATTGTCCATGGTAATGAGCCAGCGAAGAATATGGACCGGGGGGTAATGGGACGGGAATTAATGGGGCTGGGAATTGAGGGCCAGGAGCCGGTGGAAGCTGCGGCGCAAGAATCGACGGAACCAGCGACGACAAGCGATGGTGCTACGGATGTCAAGGATCAAGCTCCAGAGGCCGCCTCACAGAGCCCTCAAGTTGGTACGCCAGTCAACGGAGGCCTGCCGAGTCCAGAACTGGAATCTCCAGCAAGCGAACAATCAGAGCCAGTCTTAGCAACTGCCCAGGTAGCCCGGTTATCACGGGCGACCATGTCTCCTCCGCCGTCACTACGGAAATCCGAACAGCAACAGAGCGAATCGAACGTATCGCAGGTAAACGACCTGCCAGTAGCGCCGAAAGCTCAGGAACAACCTACCCCTATTCTGCATGTGGAACACACTCCCACAGAGCTCTCGAAGCAGGACACGTCAAGGCCGAGTTTCGACACTGGAAACAGCAGCAGCAAGCAGCAATCGTCTTGGAAGTCGTGGTTTAAGCGGAACTCGAAGGAGAAGCGGTCGTCGATTCAATCGTCCTTCTCGAACACAACCCGCGAATCCACCATTGCACCCCCACCACCAGCTACGGTGGTGTATGCAATCCCGATAGTACATCCCCCTGGACCAAAGAGGACAGTGTCTCGATTTAGGGAAGATCTACCGGAGCTGCCCATGTCACCGCCATATTCGAGAGTCCAGTCTCCGGAGCTTGATGTTTTGCGAGTACAGCCTATCGAAAGGTCGCTTCCAATGAACATCACCAGTGGTCGAAGGTCGGCCGAGCCATCATCACAGATGCAGATTGACACACCAACTGGGCACCGCTCTCATTTGCGTTATGAGACCCCCACCCGGGGCCACCACGGAGACGTGCCATCCCCTGAGCCGAGTAACGCCTTGTCGCAGTCACTAGCATCCATCGACTCCGAAGGCTCCTGGCTCTCTGGACGCGCGCGAGCGAACTCCAAGAGAAGCTCGCGCCAGATCCCCCTCTCCCAGTCACGAGACAGCCACAGCTCTCTCATGAAGCGCTACAAGGACCTCTCCGACTCCACAGAGGAGCTCGGCATCGCCGAAGACGAGTACTACACCCGCCTGACGCCCGGCCCAGACGACATGTACAGTAAGTCCAACATGGCGCACCGCATCAGCGGCAACCCCATGCCCTCGAGCGACGAAGAAGACGGCGAGAGCCTCGGCAGCCCTGTCTCGAAATCCAGCAAGTGGGGAGAGGTGGCGCACACGCCTACTATCGTCCGCCGCGAACCCCGCGCTACATCGAGACAGGGAAAGTTGAACGATTTCGCGGACTACGATTCCGACGACGACAAGGCCGAGAGCCCGCTCACGCCGACCAAGCGCGACGAGGACTCTGAGACTGCGGAGTCCCCCGTGACGCCTGTAGGAAGCGGCGGTAGCGTGGAGCGTGCGACGAGCGTGGATTATAAGAAGGCGCATATGAGAGCCATTAGCGCCGGGAGCGCGAGGTTGTTGGATCTCAAGCCGAGGGCTTCGGGGGAGTCGAAGAGGATGAGCGTTGGCTGAGTTGTTTTGAGATTCGAAAAGGGGGGGGGGATCGTTGGGAGGGGTTTGCAGAGACGATAAGACGCGCTGGATGGGGGGTTGGGGGAATGGATGGAGCTTGATTGAGAAGACGAAGATGATGAAGATGACGACTGGCGACCACACTCCTTTTGCGATTTCCTATGTCGATGCCTTATGGGCGCCCACACTCGTTTGAACATTTCACAAATCTTTGTTTAGGGTCCATCCATACATGATGTGGATGGACCCCTGATTTTACCGCTACTTTGTCTACGTCGTCACCCGAGCCTTCTCAACAAAATCATTCACACCCAAAACGCCCACACCCGGAAAGTTCGAAACCATCTCTCCACACAAATCTCGCGATTCACACTCACATTTTGATATTCCAAACGCTGGCCGACACAACACAACCCATACGAGGGGCGGTTCACACCAAGCAAGCAACTTTTCCTTTTTATCGATTGTCTAATTGTTGTTCCGATATATATCCGCTTATAGATTTCACCTGCTGCTTATTACAAGTTTCTTACACTACCACCACAATCGCAATCAGCGGGTAGCCAGCCAGAACAAACACCCCAATCACTGGAGAATTCTTTTCTGGACTACTACCTCGCTTGCTTGATTCTTTGTTATCATGTCAGAGTATTGCTTCTCCTAAGTCTAGCGGGCCGGCCCTGGGCGGGAAACACAACACACCATTTGTATTGGGAATTTGGGAATTGGGAAAGGGAAGGGGAACAGGAAACCGATCATGTAATTTGCACCGATTGCGCTTGTTTAGCCTAGGGAATTGGTTTAAAGGGAGGCAGGCGTGCGCAGGCGGTGTTGTTCACCCTGGGAATTGAATGGGAAGAATAGGAAGGGGGGCCAAGGGGGACCGGTGGGGGGTTAATTAGAGAGAAAGGGCTGTGCTATGCGTGCATGCATGGCTATTGAGAGTCGAGAGAGGAAGGGAGGAGGAAGGTCGCCCAATGTGGCCAGGGATCCAAGGGAGGGATTTCCCCCGTGTAGCTGGAGTCGTACAATACCACTTTGTTTTGAATCACACATGCTGTCTGCAACCTTCCTTCCATGCTGTGCTTCTATTCTTAACGTTTTGCCTGCCCTGTCCTGTTCTGTCCCACCCTACCGTATCCCGCTTAACAAGGCTGCTTCGCCACCCCCATGTGCGCACGCCTTGCATGCAGCCGTATTGATTGGAAACGTGGCTGTGAAAGGACCATAGAAAGAAGGCTGCTTGCCAGTACTGCATTCATATCACGTGACCAGTTTGTCTCGGGTAATGGCAGGCACGTCATGGCGCGCCCTGCCAATTAGCCCCAACACGCAGGTCTGGCCCTTTCACTGTTCCGTAAGCAAGAAAGCTCACCTCATCAACGGAAAGAAGGTAAGTACCAAAGTACCGAATCAAATCCTCCCCCTCCATTCCCAAAAACACCTACCCCTCCTTCCCAAATACCTCAACCTACCCACCTACATACAACACCAGTATCAAACGCCGAAATATCTGATTATCTGAACATCTCTTGAATTGCCTATTTGTAAGCAAACCTGTCTCTCTCTCCCCCAGTCTCACTCTTCACACCGAGCCGCTCCGAAGAGATGGAATACTCTCGCACCATCGACTCGCTTGCCGAGGCGACCTCCGTCCGGCGTTGATCACTAAGCAGCTCAGCGCTGCAAATCCGCCTGTCGGTCGTCCGCCGGCGCAAAAGCGTCATCGAAGACCTCTAATCCTCACGAAACTTTACCCCCCCATCACCTTACCAATCACAATCACGTCTCCCTATATAACCTCCCCCATTCCTTCTTTTTACCTCCCCGACTCCACCTAAAAAACACCTTCCATGTTCTCCCGCGCCATCACGAGGAATCTGCTAAAGACGCCGCGCATACAGACTCTC
This sequence comes from Pseudogymnoascus sp. BL549, assembly GCA_001630585.1. Lineage (NCBI taxonomy): Eukaryota > Fungi > Ascomycota > Leotiomycetes > Thelebolales > Thelebolaceae > Pseudogymnoascus > Pseudogymnoascus sp. BL549. The sequence goes on along the minus strand of LNAR01001865.1, from coordinate 5,665 downwards.
CGACCCTTTTCATCAACAGCTAGAATCATGGGTGTCCACAACATTAAGAAGTAAGCTTTCCCCGCGCATCCGCCCGAGAGAGAACCCGCGCTGACGATTGCCTCCCCGCGAACAGCAAGGCCGAATACAATGCCGCTCTCAAGGAGCACGATGTCGTCGTCCTCGACGCCTTCGCCGTGTGGTGCGGACCCTGCAAGACCATCGCTCCTAAGCTCGTTGAGTGAGTCCAATCTCCTCCCCCCCCCGGCCGCCCAGAGAGGGCCAAAAATATACACGACGGGAGCAGAAGCTGACATTACTCCTCCCCACCACAGGTTCTCGGAGCAGTACACCTCCGCACACTTCGTCAAGGTCGACGTCGACGACGTCCCCGACGTCGCGCAGGAGCTTGGCATCCGCGCCATGCCCACATTCGTCATCTTCAAGGGCGGAGAGAAGGTCGGCGAGGTCGTTGGAATGAACCCCGGTGGATTGAAGGCTGCTATTGAGAAGGTTGTTAACGCGCCTGCTGCCGCTTAGAGCTGAGCTCTGAGGATGGGGATGTGAGGATGTGAGGATGATGGGGATACCGTAGAGCTGAGATAGCTAGGCTCCTGGGGTATAGGAGGGAAAGGAATACATTCGTTATGGATGAATTTGAGACTGCTGATGTGTGTGTGAGAAGAACCCCTATGTGATGTCTTGAGCTCTTCGCCCGATGCCGGCGTTCTACTCACCGAACAGCTATGGCGCGGGCAAAAATGCCGTGTAGTGAGCTTCCACCGAGTACAAGCTACTCTACCTTCATATAAACCCCCCTCATCACCAATGCAGAAGAGTCACTAGTAGTAAAATCAAAGCTGCACGTCTACAGGTTCACAGACATGCAATGCAATGCACGTCACAGACAGACAAACTAACGAACGAAAACACAAAAATGCACGGTTATCAAAAGATCTCCATTCCCCCATCCATCACCAATGCTCATCCACTATATGCACCCCACGTATTCACCTCAACCCCTCTATTCACATCTCCCCACTCCTCCCCCAAGCTCCCCTCTATACGTAGTAACTACGACCCAACCAAGCACTCCCCAACCAACGCCAAACCCCACGTGATGTCCCGAGCTCTTCAAAGCCATCACTTTTTCTATGCTCAACAATCAATCCCGCCGCCAATTATCCCAAAATAAAAACATGTAAACAAATCCCCGGGCCCCTCTCCCCCCTTTTGAAGGTATCTTGGTCAGCAATCGGGTGGGCGTTAATGCAAAACCGCGCCCCGTGCCAACTCCCCGTGCCCATGCTCTTGTTCGCTCGCTCAGTTTTAATTCAATTCAGATGCTGCAACCACCACCCCCACCATGCAACCCATCGCTCAAGTCATGATTTCGGCGTGCTCGCCCGCCCGACCCCCCAAGTTGCCCTTGTAGTATAAAAAAACGCCCCCAGATGTGTATACCCATGTTATTCCCCGCCAGCTTTGCCCCGAAGAATCGCTATGCCCAAATCCAAAACCGACAATGAAAAGAAGAAGAAAATTAAAGAGTCCGTCCCCTTGCGACCGCGAGGGGGAACTCAGATATATAGCGTGCGTATCCCCATCCCCAGTTCCGTGGGCGGTGACGGCGTCGGCACCGGCGCCGATGTTGGGCCCTCGCTCTTGACGTCTACTCGTTTTGCTGTGCTTGCGGCCGCGGCGCGTTTACTCTCTTTCCTTGCTGCTTTTTGAGCTGCCTTTTTAAGATCACCGCGTTCGCGGGCTGTGACGCGTTTTGGTACTACGGCAGGCGGCTTGACGACGAGCTTGATGTTGTTTTTGGGTGCGAGTGGGGGGCCTATTGATGAGGACCGGCTTGGTGAGGCGGATGATGCAACTGATGAACATGATGGCGAGTATGTCCCTGATGCGGAATCGGATACGCCGTCCTCACCAGTCTTGTGCTTTAACCGGGACTTGGGGATGAGTTTCCTGCGTGAGTCTGTCGGAGAGGGTGCCCTCACCACGCCGTGTTCGGACGAGCCAGTGGTGTCTGCTTCCGACACGAGACCAGCGGCCTCGATGGACTGGGCTAGACGTTCTTCGGCTTTTGCTTTTCGGACAGCACGTGTGGCACGGCTCATGCGGCGATCCTGCTTCTTATTTGGGGCGGAGAGATCTTCATCGTCGGAGTCGGGGTCGCGTTCGGTGCTGGCGCTGCCGTCTTGCGAGGAGATGCTACCGCCGTCTTCGGCGTCGAGGAGCGAGCAGACGGCTGCGTCGATATTGCCCTTGTGAGATTCGAGCATGCGTTTTATGGTTTCTTCGTCGGTGAGGTATGGGAGGGATTGCTGGACGACGTTGATCATCCAGGGGAAGACTTGGGGCATTTGGGCGGCAGCGGCTTTGTTGGCGGCTTCTTCCTCGGGCGTAAGGGGTTTTTCGTGTACGTTCGGAAGGCCGGTGTAGGGGCCGTTTGTGTTGCGGATCGAGGAATAGTGCTGCCACGTCTGTGGGGGTGGTTAGTGGGTGGGCATTTTGGGGGCGAGTTCCGGCTTCCTCGGGGTACTTACGTGGTAGGCAATGTGGGCAACGGGGTGGACTGTCCCATCTTCTGGAGCTGTGATCATGTATGCAAAATCACGTTGGTATATCTTCACGTCGACCTTGTAGACTGACGTGAAAGCTGATATCTCCATGTTGTCTCCATAGGTTCCACCCCGAGCCATGGACCCCAGATGTGTCTCAAACACACGGTCGATTTCCTCCTGGGTTGGAGGAGTGAATGTTGTAGGCGTGGAATACACGTTGGCGTTCTTCCTCTTTGGATTCCGGCGTTGCCCTCCGCCTGGGAGCACCTCGATAAATTGTTTAAAGTAGACGGCGTTCTCACGCATGTATTCTATCACGCGAGCTCGAATCTTGTTGTGCTCGCCCTGGTCGCCATAGAGCTGGTCGGAAAGGGCGTTAAAGAGGCAGTTACCTGGATTATAGTTAGCAATCAGTAAACAATAAATAAATAATACAGTAAATCTCACCATCGCCTCTTATTTCGGCGGCGTAGAGGTTGTGGGCAGCCAACAACGGGAACTCGCCCGCGTGGTTGTTGGCCATTTTGGCGGAGAGGACAGTATGGGAGAGCAGCAAGAAGTAGTGGTACAGTCGGCGGTGTTGCGTTGGAAGACTGCATCAAGGGGAAGGTTTTGAAGATGCCAATATATAAAGATGTGCTATATTTTGAAATGAACCAGTCTGAATGGCAATGAGGCTAAAGTGGTCGTATGTAGGGTCGAGGACTATAATAGCGATCCCAAGCTCCAGAGGCGTGAACTCACAAGTTTGGGGGTTTCTCGCTCCGTGACAAGGAGTAGAACCGCGTCACATTTTAGTACGAAGTACCCATTTTAGCAGCCCCAAAGTAAGAAAGTACCCCGTACTGACCACCTTGCCCGGAAAAACCACCAGGGTTGGCTTAGTAAGCGATATGCATTATTTCATCAGGGCCAGAGAGTCTTCATTTAATTTAATTTATTGCATTATTCTGATGGAGAAGATGTTCGCAGGTTGTGTTATGCCGTATACAATTACTTGAGGGACGTGTGAGAATACTATACACGGAGACTCAGTTGATATCACAAGACTGAGCCACCGGGTAAGAACCCATTGAAGATGTCACCGAGACAACAAACTTCACGTGTGCTAAGGCTAAAGAAGTCTAACTTTTTTAAACACATTTTTCCCGCCTGGTTAAGTCGTGCAAGTTCCCTCTAAGCGCCACTCATAGAGGCTCTAAAGACGCAGCGGACAAATTAGCTTTTGCACCCGTTTTTGATTTTGCGTTTTAGTTCCGTTTAGTGTCTCTCTGAACTCTGAACTTTTGACCTCCCTTGGATCCCTGATTCACCGCCAAAAAGTGAAAACAGGACCGATGCCTTCTGTCAAATTTCCGAGACATCCAGCCCCTTTTTGCCCCGACAAGCTACTGCTGCACAGTGACTGATACCTCGCCAGTGCAAGTCAAAGCACTGGCGGATGAGACGGGTCTCGGAAGTTTGACGGTAACAAGAAGCTCCACTACAACGGAAAGAAACCCGCATACCGCCTTCACCGAAATTCTTATCGGGTTCCTTATCTACCCTCACGTGCACCTCCTATATCATGTCTCGGTCAGGCGCGGTCGTCTGCATAGGTCCTTTCGACGTGTTTGGAAATGGCAAGCAGAAATAGCAGTCGTGTACGTCTTTTGTCTGAGAACTATATAGCTTGGAGCTTGCCAGTATTGCTGTGTTTGGTATAAGAACTATTTGGTCCGAGGTTGGCGGACAGCGGGTAACCATTTCCTACGTCATCGGCGCTCCAAATTTAGCTAGATCACGTGCGTTACCCTCCCTCCTTTTTCGGAGTATGCGGGGCTGTTTCCCCATATTTTGGTGGTGCTCCAAGGTGGGGTAACTCTTACTTCCACTTCTCCGAAGATTACTGAGGATGAAGAGGTACCACATACTTCCTCTTAGGGATTATAATTTATAACAGGCACCCACCTTCCTCATTAACCCTGCCGCGTGGCAGTCATTGAGGGGGCAGAGTATAACTATCTACAGTAGAGTGTGAATGTCAGCTTAGAACGTAGAGCTACACTACTGCTTCATTTGAGATATGACGAACATCGTAGTTGTCGGGTGCGTATTATAAGAAACCTCACCTGAGGAAGGAGCCATCCTGACATTCCATAGTGCTGGCGTCTCTGGACTCACCACGGCGCTCCTTCTCTCCAAGAACCCCGCATATAATGTCACCATAGTAGCAAAACACATGCCAGGTGACTATGACATCGAATATACGTCGCCATGGGCTGGAGCCAACTTTTCCCCGTAAGCTGATTGAATTATTTCTATCCGCGCCCTTTCTTTTACTGCCTGACAGCCACTGACCGGCATCCAGCCATTCAAACGTTGAAAGAGGTCCCTGGGAGAGAAACACCTTCCCCGAGCTCTACCGTCTTGCCAAAGATGTCCCAGAATCAGGCATCCACCTCCAAGGCAACCCTTCCCTTCCCTCCACCCGCACCCGTAGCTAACCCCCTTCAGACTCCCTGGTCCTCAACCGCTCTAAAGACCTCGATGCAGGTTCAGCTATGAGCCTTGCCGCCGAAGAGAACCCCTGGTACAAAGACGTAGTCCCCGACTACCGCGTCGTCCCTGCCTCCGAGCTCCCCCCTGGCTATGACTCTGGCAGCATCCACTCCTCCGTCTGCATCAACGTCGCCATCTACCTCCCCTATCTCATTAGCCAATGCATCGTCAACGGTGCCCGTCTATCCCGCGCAGACCTCTCCCACATCTCTGATGCCGCCAAGCTACACCACTCCGGCAAACCTGCTGATGTTGTGGTGAACTGCACTGGGCTCCTGGCATCGAAGCTCGGTGGAGTGATGGACACCAAGGTCGTCCCAGTGCGTGGCCAGACTGTCGTGGTTAGGAATGAAGCTACCCCTATGCTCGCGACGTCAGGCACTGACGACGGCCCGGACGAGCTGTGCTATATCATGCAGCGCGCGGCTGGTGGGGGCACTGTGCTCGGCGGGACGTTCCAAAGGGGTAGCTGGGAGGCTGCGCCGGATATGGATATCGCGGCGAGGATTATGAAGAGGGCTGTTGAGGTATGTCCGGAGCTGGCTGGAGGGAAGGGGGTCGAGGGGTTGAGT
>LNAR01001864.1:0-18085 GCA_001630585.1 Pseudogymnoascus sp. BL549 | reverse complement strand
GGAGTATGAAAGCATAGCACTGGAATACAGTACATTGATACTGCGGTATCATGCCTCAAGAACTATTCATACCGCCTACCAATGAACGACGAGACTGCCCAAGTGAACACAGCTCTGACATAAATACACACCTGTCGTGACCCTGTCGTGACACCAACCTCCACCCCTCCTACAGCATCTGTACCACCCCACCCATAACATCTCACAAACACCACCGGCCTTTCTCTCTCAAAATGAGAGCCCCTGAGCAACCAGAAATTATAAAACTCGATCTCCTCTCTCGCGTATCACCGTTATGTCTCACACACCGGCGATCGGTACTACAATAAGGTGTAGGGTTTTTCATAGGATGCTTGTGTATTGAGTTGTGAGACATCGTGGGGGGAGCGGGAGGTACCGTGGGGGAGGGGGGCAGTGGGCGGGGCTATTTATATATCGCCTTCGGTGGAGGATGTTGGAGGGCAATGGCGAAAAAAGGGTTCACAAGTAAATGGATATTTTCTGCTGGGAGGACAGTATGGTATGTGGTGTGCAGTTTTGGAGGGTGTTGGAAAATGGTGTGCCGTTGTGCTGCTGGTGCGAGTCGGTGGGAGGGAAGCAGCGGTGACAGGAATCGGCGATGCCGGTATTGGCGCCGGTGTGAGGGACAGCGGCGGTGGTGACAACAGTGGCTCATAGCAGTGAGTGATTGTGTATGGTTCGTTGGTAAGAGGATTCTGGCCATACCTGCCTCGCAGCATCCCATTCTCTATAACACTTCATCGGGAACTTTTGGGTTCTGAAGGTGGTAGGATACAGTATACGTCGACATATAATGCTTTATTTTGCCCGACGGTATTCTCACTTGAGCAGCTATGTAATCCGCTACCTAATACATCCCCATATCCTCGTCTTCTGACGCTCCAGCAAGCCTTCCATCGTCGACAGAATCAACTTTCCAGGCTTATAGTGTTTAAACACACTGTGAGTAGTAAGGTGGGGAGACGGGGGAGCAAGTTGTACCAGACTATTTCATGTTATCGTTAGTAGACTTTCTCATTAACCCAAACAGGTTTGACTTCACTGAAAAATGAGACGGGAAGGAAATGGGAAATAATATCTATCCCCGAGAGAAGAACTTACAGCACAAGTAGTACATCCCGTATAATCCTGACCACCACACTGCTGGAACTTCTCAACACTGCAGCTGCCATCACCACCCCCACCTGGCGTTCCAGTCGCCGTCTGGATGACTGGAGGCCCAGTCGTCGTTCCGGCTTCAGCGCCAGCAGAGCATGCCGAACCGGCAACTTTACTGCTTCCACCGGAATAGACGGCGGGGCCAGGGTTGACGTAGGAGCTGATGGCTGCGTGGATGTTGATGAGGATTCCGGGGTCGGAAGCCTTGTAGGCGCCAGGGAAGTTGACTGTTGCTGGGGATGCTGAACCGCCGCCGCTGACGACGAGTTGGTCTAGAGGTTATGCAGTCAGTAAGAGGAAATGGGGATGAATAAATGGGGATAAATGAAGTGTGACATACAGCAGCTCATGTAAAGCTGAGCACCACCGGTGGACCCAGCAACGTGAAGAGCGATGACTTCGGCGCGAAGGAGGTAGTCTCCAGCTGCGATGTCTGATGGAATTTTTACATTCATCCTTCCACAGCAGTTGTTCAAGTCCCTGGTGCCCCACCAGTCGTCATCCGCACTGTTACCAGCAGGGTTCTATAAGGTAATTAGCATGGAAAACCCTGAGACGGGTATTCATCATACCTTCGCCCAAGAATCTGCGTGAATCTTAAACCATCCCGTCGACCCATCTGCCGTCGAAGCATCCGCTACCTTGGACATATATACGTTGACTGGACCCCAGTGAGCACCTCCGATTGCTTCAGTACCACATGATCGATCTCCATTTTGCTACAAAACCAGATTTTGTCAGTAACCCATACTTGAGGCCGCACCCACGGCGCGGCAAGGATTATGCCCGTACCTGGTGCATCTCAACCGTCACGGTCTGGCCCGCAACGACGGAGCACTTGCCAGACACGCCAGAGCGGCCATTGCAGCGCATATCATTGCTTGTTACATCAGTGACTGGGTTATTTGTCGCAGGCAAGCGGACACAAGTGGACTGGTAAGCACCCAGTTAGTTAAAATATGTGAAGGATCTGGGTGGAGCAACATATCTGATCGACACCGTTAACCCAGAGGTCCTGGAACGTAGCGTGTCCAGCGACTTGCTGGGCTAGAATAGCCGCGACAATAGGCAGGATTGTAGATCTCATCCTGGCAAGTTTAGAGTATACAAATGATAACTTTGAAAATGCAAATCTCGCAGATCTTTCAACCAGACAGGCGGATGATCAGCGTTATAAGGAGGGATATAAAGGGGATCTGTGCTGACAACGCCTCATCACAAGGCCTCCATATATTAAACTTGGCCCCATTGAGAGTGTAATATATACGCCGGCCCTCGTGTCCAGCCAGCGGGACAGCGGGATCGTTGAGCGCTCACCAAAATTGCCTTCGAGACCATGGGCGAGGCTTGAAAGAGTCCGGGGAAGATCATGTGGTTGAACTGTATTCTTCCATCTATTTTGCCAAGGCGGCAAATTGTCGACGTTTCATATCCAGAGGACGCCCTCATTGGAGACCTTCCCCGCCAAGGTGTATATGTAATATATTAACGTATGAATGCATACGGCTGAATTAGTAGGCACTAATACGGCCATATCTCGAAAAGCCGGATCAAACGTGTGGGGAGCCGGAGATTTTATAAATGTAGGAGGAGACGGCAGTTAGCCTCCCCGTTTGGAAATGGTTTGGGGCATCAGGGGAAACATTGGGCCGAATTGAACTAATACCCCATCATGGGTCTGGACCTGGCAATGGAAATGCTGGTCTGTATAGTATAAATGTATGATGCACAGCCCAAACCGCAGTGTATACGGCTGCGACCGCAATAAATTAATGATATCATTGAAGCTGTTGAATTTAGTTTCCCGTGCCTCAAGTGCCGAAAGCTTAATTCCATTGTCGTAATGTCGTGTCTCCTTCCAGATTTCTTCAAATATGTACATTCCTTCGAGCATCTTGCGGGCCTGTCATTTTATATACAATTGCGACTGCCACCTTTGTCCAGGTAGACGATAATATGGTAAAATATCCAATTGCAAGCCCAAGTTCGTTCACAGAATGCGGACGCCTTTACATACTATCCGGACCACACTTTGGGTCCCGGAAATGGATACACCTATTCTTGTCAGCAACGAAATAATATCACAAAAATCGCGGCAACTAACTGTTGTGTTCCACTCAGGCTGGAATGGTGAACCATTGGGGCCCATCTGTAGGTCGAGGTTAGCTATATTATCATAGCAAGGCACATATATTTGTGCGGCGCATCGGAGATTTCGGGGCAAAACTCAAGTGCGCTGGACGTTATACATACCCACCACTGCGACATTGCAAGCCCTGGATCTGTTTTTAAAGTAAATAATCAGCCTACTACACTAATACAGCATTCGGGGTAAGCTCAACGTACCTTCATCTGAATATGCGCCTGGGAAACTAGCAAGGTGATCGCCGCTCGGAGACGCTGTTCCATTTCCAGTAACACTCAACTGCGCACATTCGATGTAAAACTGTGGTGGTCTGCTGGCTAACATGATAACTTCATGCCTTATCAAGTAGTTTCCTGGCTTGAGATTCTTCGGGATTGCCACCGTATATCCAGGGGCAGGTACTGCACCTGGTTGGAGTAGCCCTCCCTGTTGCCATGGACCACGCAGATCTTCAGCTTCTGGCGATAAACCTACCTGGCCAATCTTGAACCACACATCGCCACTGCCATCGAATCCTTCACATGAGTCTCCCGGGCATGCAGCCATATATGCTAGAACAGGTCCAATCGAGTGAGGCCAGACATTCGGAAAAACATCTGGCATAAAGTTATCCCAATATGCCGTGATGTTGTTGCCAGCACGTATAGGAGCGTGGAGAGATGATGCCGTGGACGTTCCATCCCAGTTACATGTCATGTTTCCGCTGGTTACGTTGAAAACGGGGTTGAAATCCCAACGTCTTTGGATGCTCGGAACTTGAGGAGGGTCGGGAATGGGGTTGTTTTCGAGATCCCAGAGATGCCATAGTGTTCTATCTTCGTTAGATAATTGGTTTCAACGATAGTATGTGCGAGTTCGTACCCGTTATATTCTGTCCCATCCACGGCATAATGACACACACCTCCATGGGCTGCCACTGTCGAGGCCACAGCAACCAGGGAAGCAATAACTTGAGACTTCATTTTTACGTACTTGTTAGGAGGTCACCCACATTAGAGGAAAGCTAAGACCCGATGGGCAGGGGAAGCCTCTTATATCTCCATATGCCATTTGTGCCGATCCTAAATAGAGTGGTACCAGGTAACAAATCTCACCTTTTTATTGCCACTTGAGCTAGGCCGGGAGATAAACAAGAATGCCAATCATAAATTCTCGTGTATACTGATAGAAACGGTTTAATGTGTGGCATTAAGTGTAGCGTGGCTTGCCGGCGCCATTTCATGGGGAATGCTTGAGTCCCATGTTTCAGACATATCAGATGCCTCCGCCAAGGCAATTAGCCACAGATTGTTTGGTGATGATCTACAGATCTATATACCAGAAAATGGCAGCTATGGCCGAGTCTCCGATGGTATTTCTTTGCGATCTACAAACAGAGGTTTAGCCGCCAGGTAAATATATAGCCAGAGGATTTTGTCCATCAAATCATAATTTTGTCTTCCACAAGCGTCGGCTTGACGGATCAGATAAATCGCGAAAGGCGCCCATGGGTGCCCACGACACGCGTCAGATTATACATTGTAGATAGCGCTCGTGCATACCCATTGGTATCATAGCACTCTCTCAGTAACTAATGCTTTGTCAGCTGAAGTGACGAGTGACTATGGATATAATAGCTAATGTCCTCTTCAAGCTAAATGGGATCTCAGATCATGAATTTCATTCTTATTTGTTGCATTGTAACCTTGTAAACACCACCGACAGGCCACCGCACTGGAATCCCACGTACGGCAAGTGGATGCACTCCCTTTTGCACAGCTATCGTAGCATTGTTTCTATCAAAAACTGACACCACAGCTGCCCGCATCTCTAGCGCCAACAGAAGCAATAAATCAGTCTGTTGGTCCATCAAAACTAGCCTTGAAGTTTAGCTTCTATTGCATCGATGCCTTGATGCCCAAACCCATTTCTGCTCCAGTTAGAAGATTGGCCGTTGTTTAGTCTTCATACGGGGATGTTATTGATACCTGCAAGCTCCTTACCGTCTTTCAAACTATACAACAACTTGTTATTTTAATCCCACCGGTGCTAGGCATGCGTATTAATCCAAGCTTCCGCGCTGCTATCGAAACACTCAATCTTTACTTGCAGACAAAATCTGCCGAGTTGATGATTCTTCGGCCGCCGGAAGCTACTTAAGATCACTAGTTGAAGAATTTCTGCTACACCGGTGCAAAAATCTGGGCCCAAATGGCCTGCGGTGGAAGTTGTCATCGTACTAGACTTGGTATAATCTAAAGGTGCGAAGAAAGGCTGGTTTCAAGAGCGGCAGTTTACGCCCCTCTACTATGGAGCAGCGCTCAACATCACAGGGAGTGATGTGGATCGCAGATCGTGAACCTAAGAAGCGCGCTCACAAGGCCATACCTTTAATTTTCACATTAATTGCTCATTCTAACGTCCCCAACTTCAAAATATAATATGGCCCACTGGCTGTCTATCCGCATACAAGCAAATTCGTGCCTCTAGCACACGTTTGGCCCACTCGTCAACTGCGCTGCTACCTTCTCCGCGAGAACATCGTGCATGGGTGACGTGGGGTGCAGGCTATTGAGCCAGAAATACTGGTTGACGGGAATGCCGCACGAGGGGTCGAGGGTATCTTGCTCTGGGGTACCACTGCACGCAATTAGCATCCTATCACCATTTCTCGCAAACAGGACGCATGATAAGTGTCCAACTTACTTCTCATATGCCACACAGTACTCGGTGGTATTCTTATATCCGGCGGTAGCGGGGAATGCCGCGGGGTTGTTGAGCACGTCCGTAAATGCCTGCCACGCGTTTACTGTGAAGACGTTCGTCTCGGCGTAGTTCTTCTTGACGCCCGCGGCTAGAGTCGCAATAGCGCTGTTAAAGGCTGCCAAGTCCTTTGCAATAAGAGCTGCACTGTCTGCGCCCTGGCCGATCATCAGCGGACTCCTGTCTGTCGGCGGCACATTCAGGAAAACGAAATTTCTCGCGCCAGTGTTGTAGAGCTCCTTGACGAGACCGTCATAGACAGCAAAGATCTTCTTGTTCAGTATGGGGACTGCGTCATCGCCCAAGTAGAATGAGTTTCCAACGTCGTTGATGCCAATGAAGATGCCAAAGACGGAGTCGCTGCTCGTCCATTGGCCATTGAAGGCATACGATGGGATAAAGAGGTCCTCAACTTGGTCCGAGAGGGATAGCACGGTGGGTTGGTACGGCGCCACGAGCGATGATGATACAGTCGCGCCGCCGTATGCCAAGTTGTATGTCAATATCTCAGAGGCATTGTACTTGACGGTGAGGAAGTCGGGCCAATTGGGGCCATTGGCGGCAGTCCAGCCCGGGTATGGGGGGTTGCCCAGAGGGTTGCCTGGTGCTGGTTGGGTGAGGGATACGTTGAAGCCGTTGGTAGTGTAAGAGTCGCCACTAACGCGGTTAACATTGGAAGTCACTGGAGACAGAGGAGCCTACAAAATGAATGCATGCTTCATGGAAGCCCAGCCTTTGTAGTTGGCATTGGCACGACAGCGAGGCGGTGCAGCCGCAGCCGCCGCCGAGGACACGAGGCCCGCCGTGAGAATCGCAGAGAAAAGCATAGTGAATACAAGGAACGGAGATGGAGACAAGAGCCTAGAATTCGGAAGAGCCCCAGCAATCACGCAGCGCGACGATCATCGAGGGGACATGAGCTTTATACGCGCCCTTCTCCGCCCGTGCTCGTGAGACACTGCAATCTCCATGTCGCCGCACAAGCAATCAAAATATAGTATATCGATATAAACTTCTAGGAACAACGGCAGGTTATCCCAGGAGCAGTCAAGCAGTTGGCACTCTGGCAAATAGGGAATGTTCACGCGGTGGAGAGGGGACGCGGAGGGACAAGCTCCGAGATGGTGTTTCGTTTAAGCTTCGCACCAATGTCTGATCATTTCCATATTGGACTTCCAAATTTGTTCGCGGATGCGGGGAAGGGCAATGGAAGCATAGCCCCAGTATAGTTTTAAGAATAATGTCGACAGCATAGGCGCGAACGTGTGGTTTCTTTTCGTAAGGTCTAGTCAGTCAGGGGATGTCAAGATTGGTTGCTTGCCGTTCGATGGCGCGGGTGCGGGGAAAGCGAATTGCGGGGACCAAGTGCACAATGGAACGGGCCAAGTCCGCCATGGTTTTGATAGACTGTGGTAGGCTACTTCCTTGTTAAGCTGTTATTGAAGTAGAAATAATATTCCGGGGCAGTTGTATGCTCTTTCGTTTCGGTATTGGCCACCTCCACCGTTCGTAGTACGCTGTAAGCAGACTGCAGTCTATAGAGAGCATCGTGGCATGTGCGTAGCCCCAACATCGCATCTGAAAATTGCGATGATTATGATAAAGCTCCATATTTCATATTCGCATCACGTCGGTGGTTCACCCTAGGCAGGTGGGAATAACAGCTTCAATTCCCCAGTTTTGCGCGTGTCAAATATGTATTGAAGCATATTACGTCGGCTAAGCTTCCAATGTCGTCGACGTCTCCCCGCTTTGGGTGCCGGCCGATCATGGCAATAATCCATGTCATAAATTGTCTTCTGCCTACAGATCATGGCAATCCATGAAGGCCCGAGGTCCGAATAAGTTTCTTTATCTAACACTTTATCTATCCCTCTATATATCTTCTACCTCCTAATATTCCAATAATTTACATCACATTGCTGCAGTGCGGTCTAACTTTCCCCAATCACACCATGTCTTCATCTTCTTCTCATCCGGGCACTGGCCTTCGCGACAACCTCTCCCGCATTAAGCGTTCTTCGCCCTTCAGCTCCGCCCTCTTCGCAGGAATCCGCAGCGCCGATTCCTTCTTACAATATGGCCTCGTAGCATACGGCCTTGCCTGGCCTGGCCTTCGCGCCATGGGCGTTCCAGCTCTCCCCCCCTTCCTCCCCGGACCCTACGCCCTCCCAACCTTAGCCAATTTCTCCGCCCTCCCCCTCCAGGCACGCCTAATCATAGCTTTCGCCGCCGCGAGCAGCGTCAAGCACGTCTACTGGGTCTACCGAATTGCCGAGAACGAGATGCGCCCGTTAGGCTCTTTTGCAATCGCCTTCTTCAACACCCTCTTCAACTCCCTTAACTCAACCTTGTGGTCCATCGCCCCCCTCGCCCCTCTCCTTCCCACCGCCGCCTCCTCGATCCTCACGACCCTTGGCATCCTCTCCCCCGCGCCCCGTGACCTCAACTCTCTTCCCCCAGCCTTCATCCTCGGAACAGCTATGGTCGTCATTGGCATGCTCCTCGAAACCGCCTCCGAGCTCCAGCGAAGAAGCTTCAAGGCCCGTCCGGAGAACAAGGGGAAACCATTTACTGGCGGGCTTTTTGGCTTTGCACGACACATCAATTATGGCGGGTACTGCCTCTGGAGGTCTGGGTATGCGTTGGCGGCTGCGGGGCCCGTATGGGGAGGGTTGGTGTTCTCATTCTTCTACTACGACTTTACGAGAAGAGCTATCCCGGTGCTTGATCGTTATTGTGCGGGACGGGTGAGTTGATTCCTAGTAATCGCTAAAACGAAGGCTAACATGTTGCGGTAGTACGGAGAGGACTGGCAGCAGTATCGGAAGGATGTGCGGTCGTCTTTGCTTCCGGGGCTTTGAAAGGTTGGTGCGGTTGCCGCATGCTTCGATGGTTCCAGGTTCCGCGGACTGGGCCTACCAGTATAGCACTTGATGTGCGCTTGATCTCAGCGAGAAGGCTTGTGGAACAGGCCCTGGGCTGTCAATTTATTCCGTGGCTCGATGAAGTTTACTGTGTTTCACTAAGGGAGATACTCATTAATAGCTGTGATAAAGATCAACTTCATAGTATTTAGGATATAATATGCGCAGTAACCCGCCATCCATACATGCCACAGTCAGGACAGCCTCGGACCGTGAACCTGCCAGCCGCGCCAGGGAACCGCTAACCGCTCATGTAGGTCTCACTTATGCAAGCCACAAAGTCATGACTGAAGCTCTTTCAATTAGATACACAGACGCCACTGACGCTCTAGACTTCCAGCCGCAATATGCCCGACCTCAGTGCTCCAGTGCAGAGTAAGGTATTATACGTACAACACTCGGCCTAACTCGCCATACCCATTCCATATCCCGTCCCAATTGACTGTCAAGCCTTGTATTCCTTATCCCAGCCTCGCTATCCAAATGCCAGTCATAAATCTGCCCTTTGATCCGTACTGCCGAAATACGCCTTCATAATGTATGTATGTTCTGTGTTTGTTTGTTGGTCCTGGCCCCTGGTCCACGTTGTAATCGAGGATTTTACCCCACCGTCTTTCGCTAACGAATGTGGCAGTATACAATTCGAGACTAGATGATGCTTTGTCAGAGGCGCCGCCAAATTATACGGATCGTACTACAGTCCCCGCTCAACGAGTTTCTGTGATGTGTCGTGAATATAAGCCCCTTTCTCGGTCATCACCCGCCACCCCCCTGCCCAACTGAGCAATCTCACGGCTCCGCCTCGCAATGCGCATGGTAAGGTTGCAAGCTAACAGTGCTGCTTGACCTCCCTCCTCCGACGCTATCGCGCTTAATCTCCTTCTCAACACGGATTCCCTTATATGCTCTAGCCGGTGGCAACATGGTACCTTCCGCAATCCCACGGGCAAGGTCATCTAGCCTCGACCCCTTTGGCTGGCTCTCCCAAGCGCGACGTCCACCATCAAACACCTCGTCCATTTCTTCGAGCAACTTGCCCTTAGTCTCTGGCGCTGCGATGTAAATGTGTATTAGCGCCAAGCCGTTGAACGTGCCGAAGAGCATGTACATGCGCCAGTTGATATGGTACAGCATGGGGGGAACGGCAAAGGAGAGGATGCAGTTCCAGAACCAGTTCGAGGCGGTGGCTAGGGAGACGGCCTTTGCGCGGACCTTCGATGGGAAAATCTCTGCTGGGTAGCACCACGATGCTGGACCCCAGGTTGTGGCAAATGTCGCAACGATGAGATAGGAACAGGCTACAATGGCACCAGAGGCGGCTTTGTTGCCACGCACGACCCAGGTGATGTTCGACTCTTCGATTGTGACGTGTTGGCCGTAGACAGCCTGGATAGCGCCGGTGATGAAGAAGAAGATCATCATGGAGAGGGAACCAAGGAGAAGAGACGGCCGGCGACCCCATCGGTCGATGTAGATGATGGCTGGGAGGGTGAGAAGCACGTTGATCACGTATTGAATCGAGGCTGTGAGCATAGGCGATCCGATATCCGCAGCCTCCATCACGTAGATGACATAGTACATAAGCACGTTCACTCCACCCAGCTGCGACCATGTCTGGATGCTCATGCCAAGAAGCACACGCTTTGCCATGCGTGGCGCTGCGAGGGCGCGCATGCTACTCGTAGCCTCCTCGCGCTCGAAGCGTAGCGCCTCCTCGATCTCCTGATATTCAGCCAGCACCTTCGGGTGGTCGATGTCGCCGCCTGCGTGCAGATCCGCAAGGACCTGGATCGCTTCGTCCCACTGGTCCTTGCTGGCCAGCCAGCGCGGGCTACGTGGCAGAAAGAATAGGCCGAAGAAGAGGATGAGCGCTGGGATCATCTGGAGGCCCCAGGGGATTCGGAATGCGGTCTCGGGTTGATTGGGGTCATCGGGGCCGCCGCCGACGAAAGACGCGCCATATTGAATGAAATACTGAATTAGGATACCCCATGTGATGGCCCACTGTTGGAGCGTAACAATGCGACCACGGATTTCTTTCGGTGCGATTTCGGATTGGTAGACTGGTACAATGGCGGAAGCAATGCCGATACAGATACCAGATATGGCGCGGCCTACCACAAGCATCGGGATGCCGTTGGAAGCGCATTGCAGGCTGGCGCTTGGTTAGCAGAGATAGATGGTGACGGGGAATAGGGACATACATGGAGCCGATGATCCAAAGTGTGCAAGAGAATTGGATGGCGGTTCGACGAGAATAACGGTCGGCTATGAATGATGATATGAGAGCACCGAAGAAGGAACCGAAGGGCATAGAAGCTGTGATGGCTCCCTGAACTGACGAGACACTATCATTCCATCAGCATCATCCCAAGACATGCTCGAATGGTTCAACTTACGGATTGCCAAAATAACGTTTATAGGCCATTGTTCCGATGACACCGGACATGGAGGAAATATCGAAACCGAACAACCCGCCGCCTATACATTGCACTCTGGTCAGTACGATTGCTTTGAAGCGTATGTTGAATCCATGACATTTCGCCGACGATCAATAGCGAGGGGTCACCTAGACATACCGATGGCAGCGAAGCCGCAAATAACGTAGACATTAGAAGCCTGATACATGATGACGACTGCGCTGCGTCGCGCGATATGCTTGCGGACCGCGCCGTCACGTTTAACTTTTGAGAGTGTTGATTAAGGCACCGATGATGGCGACGACAGCAACGACGACATCAACGATTGATAAGACACATTGATCGCACACAAGAAGCTACGAGGGAGCAAAGACTGTGGGTTGGCCGCGATTGATCTACATATGTATGCATGCTGCCTGTCACCCTGGTGCCCAATGGGGCAATGCATTGCGATGCCCCGGGGTTGGCGATCCTGCCTTTGGTCCAGTGCAAAGCGTGGAAGCCCTGCTACCTGTGCACTGCTAGTGGCAATGGTGAATGGGTGGCGGCGGGGGGGTGAGGGGGAAAGAGGGGTCAGGGGCCACAGAAAGCTCCAACACTGTGCATTTTCGCGCCATGTGTGGGGCAGGGATGAGCATAGCGGGCGATTGCTCACGAGCGCAGCTCGAGGACAACAAATAGTGTCGTTCGAAAGGCCGTCAAAGCCACAATTAAGCCGCCGTCGGTGGGTAGTAGTGTGCATCAGTGGATAGGTAGGCCAGGAGTAAGCATCGAAGGCCCGACAAATTATGTTCTGGCTAGAGTGGTGACCGGAGAGTACTGTAAAGTATAGTATAGTAGCAAGTGTGGTTGGCTGGCTCGGCTGTGACTTCATTTGTGATGCAGGGACTCATCTTGGCCTGTCATATTGCTTCCCATGCATTTGTACCATACAATGCTGGAAAAACAGGTCGGGATTAACTGGACCAACAATCCGTATTTTGGAAGCCAGCGTGAATTCATTCTGGTCAATTCAATCCCATCTGCCTTGTGGAATCGAGGTCGTTGATCCCCGTGAGAAAGTACGAAGTGTTTCAGTGGGACTGTTGGTTAGTGTGTACGCCACAGACACGTAAAAGCCCCATATCACGGAGTGAAAAGTATGGTAACGCAAATAGAACCCCCCTCTGAGGCTGTCAACACCCCCACAGCTCATTTCCCCGAAAATGTCGTTTGTTTGTGTGTGTGTGTGTGAGATATTGTGGATGGGCCAGTATTGCTAACTCCCCTTGGCTCATGCACCCTTCACAGATCCCATTCCCCTCAATTCGTTCCTCCCCGCCTTTCTTGCTATTCTAGAAAAAGAACTGCGCTATGCAACCCCACTAGGGCCTTCTCTCAAGAGATCAACTGCCATCAAGGAACAACTACACAGATGGCAAAACAATAACTGTTCGTAATGCTCGGGAGCCCTGAGGCGACGCTTTGGCTCCTTCCTTTCCTATTCCAATATTTATGCCATAACTGACAGCTCGAGCACCTGAGACTTGTGTCTCAGCATCTAGAACAATCCTTTCCGCCATCCACTCACAACGCTGCCTCGGCTTAGTAGCCCGCTGTCTGTGCTGTGCGATGTACGAAAGGGGTCCATGAAGTAGATCTCATTCAAGCTCCTTCGACAGAACAATGTAAACATCTCGAAGAAGCAGTCCTCTTGACATATGATAATCCTCTGACATATGACGTGGCCGGCACTGCTGTCGTCCAAAACGGTAGTCATGGTTTCGCCGAAATTGTAGATCAACGGACCTATCTTTCCTCTTTCGATGCCTTTTTCTTCTCCAAAAAAATCATCATTGCCACAAGAAGCCAACACCAACCCCCCCACTAATCTGTACATACTCACATAAAGTATCTTCTTCCCTCGAGGTTCTCCACATCGTCAGCCAATGTCGTCCTCAATATCTCTGAAACCCAACTGTTAGATGTGCAACCACTACACCGCCTTGGCTTCCAGAAATCCCTCCCCGCCACGCACAAACAACGCCGTCAGCATGCAAGGCACGCCACCACCCTTCCCGCTCGGACATTTTTTACCAATGCACGTTGGCATCAGGTACACCACCACCACACAGTAATCAATGGGAGATATTTTTGATATTTCCCGCACCACACAGCCCGCTCTCGCCAAAACGCGGAACTATCGATTGACAAATATCCGTCTGCGCCATGTAATGTTTCGCGTCGCCGTGCCGTGCGCACAGAGTCTTGTCTTCTCCGAATGCTCGGGTCTGCGTCTGGCCTGGTCGGGCGACCGGACGCCTCGGCGATCGGGATGGGGCCCAAACGTGACGCTGGCACGGGCATCCATCTAATGTCGTCGTCGCCGTCGCCGGCGATCGTCTCGTCTATTCCTCCCTAATCCTCTCCAGATCGTGAAGTGGAGTTGGAACATATGTCAATATCTTCATCCACAAGGGTAGCTCTTTCCCTCTTCCCGTCCCTAAGAGCCACTCTCCGCACCTTCCTCGGCCTTTCCGCTTCTAGATGGCTTCCAATCCCCACCTCGCATCGGCCCTACTCAGATGAAATTCCCCGATTCTGCCGCCGTATCAGCCTGAAGCATGCTGTAATCACCATAATTCCCTCCCAACATCTTCAATGTCGGCAAGCTCCATGCCTTGCCTTGCGCCCTTCCTTGCCTCACGTCATGGTTTGCGAAACTTGTGGTGTTGTTGTGTGGCAGAAGGTTGGCTGAATTGCTTTGCCTCCCGAACCCGGGTACGTCGTTTCCGTTGTCTCGTGTTTCCTTCTACAGCCCGTCCTACATCCCTGCGTTTTCTATAACCCTCGAGATAAGACGCAAGGCTCACTCCAGCCCCGTCCCAGTCCCTTCCAATCATAATGTCATCTTGTTATTCTTCGCCGTGAGCACGACCGATCTGCCTGGCGGCGATTGCCTTTGCTGTCATCCCTTCCTTGCCATTAGGAGGCCGCCTATTAGTATACACATGCACTCCATACCAGTCGGCTTTTGCTTGTGTCAGTTGATTGGTTTCAGCATGTGCAAGAGTCCCAAAGAAGTTGCTCTCTGTCGCTACTGCACACGGACTGTCTTCAATTGAGAAGTCCTCTTAACTAAGGGGTTCCGGTGTTTGCCGTCACCGAAACGCTCAACCACGAGGAGATCCAAGCCATGCTTCCGTACATATCCTGTCAAAGAAGGCAGAGGTGGGCCAAATGCGAATGTAGCCGCGGTATTCACATGTAGCGTTGCCCATGGCGACTCTTGCAAGAGACTCGGCCTCCGTCCTCGCCTGCTGGTATATCCACCGACCCTTGGTCCTTATTAGGCTTTTATATCAATATTGTTTGATGTCATCAGGGGCTTATAGAGTATCGTGAGATTCAGTTGGTCTGTACCTTCCTGATCCAGGCCTGACAGACTGCTGAAAGGTAGGAAGTTGTATCAGTTCCCGTGGAGAACGCCATTCGTAGGTCTCGCTTCCATCACGAGCATTTTTGACGTGGCAGAGTTCAGAATCGTGTATCCCTTCCTATTTTCACGGCTCCGAGGGCATTTCGAACCTCCTAGATTCATTCCCTGTGCGACCCAAATCTTCCCATGGTACTATGTGCCCATTGAGTGGTTCGTTATCGGGGCACACAAGTGTTGCCAAGGGTAATGAGCAGTAGAATTGGGTCCTCACCGAGGCAAACGACCTCCCCACAACGGGAGTCGTATGCAGAGCAACTATAGATAATTGCGAGTATGAAAAGATCTCTTCTACACATGCTATCTCAACATATGACACACTCACACCATATGACTTTTCAAATGCAATGTTGTGAGAGTGAGAAGAGAGGCGTCTTGTCGCTGGCATCACTATAGGATGTGGTATTTACAACGTACGTATAATCATGGTGTGCATATTAGCACCTACAAAAGCCCTACTCTGCAAGAAACATTCTAACGGCTTGTTATTATAGTTTCCTTAAAGTCTAATCCGCGTCTTCTGCCGTTCCATGTCGCGACGACAATGCTTTGATCTTCATACCAGGACAACACTTTCGAACTCAAACAATCACCCGAGCTACGACATCAGCACATTCGTTCACTGCTGGTTCAGGGAACTTCATTTGAAATCTCTAGTGACCGAAGCCGTCCTTTTTCCAACAACATAATCCAAGCTTTCCCTTCTAACATTGATGTTTGGATAACACTACGACTTAAATTTTGAGGCAGTGAACGAGATGGCCGTCCGGGTTGAGTTGAGTTGCTAGAAGACTACAGAAAGAACGCTACGGCCCCAGCAACTACGACAATCGGGATCGACGAGATACTAAAGAGAGGGGGGAGTTTTACAGAACCCCTCATCTAGGAAGTATGCTCACTCAACCTGAGAGAAGGGCCAAATGGTCTTCAAAGTTCGAACCCTAACAGCACAGCTCCTCCATCACCAACCTATGGATTCAGAACCTCAGCATATATGCCGCCACGCCTTCGAACAACTATCCCGAAACTACCATCAAGCCCGCGAAGGATTCGTCGCTCCGCAATTTCCTCTCTGAGGCCACATAAACCCAGTAACTCTCATTCCCTCCGAGTCAACTCGTCGCGATGCTACATCGGCAGGATAACACACTCTCCTAAGCATGCCATCACCGCACACTGGGATACATCAAGAACCAAGCGGTCACTACGTCCTACACAGACTGATTACTACATTCTACGACGACCACAATCGACACAGACACTCAACTTAACAACCAAATAATCAAAATAAAATCCATGCAATGCATTCTATTCCCGCCTCCCCACCACAAATCCATGATATGTTACGCAAAAGTATCTACAAAACAACCCCCATCCCATCATCCATCGAGTCTACACCCCTCCTTACTCATTAAGCCCCTCACTAAAGTCATCAATCACTGTTTACACCTCCCACCCCTTCACATCACCTCCCCTCTCCTCCACTAGCAACAACAGCCGCCCCAACAGCAGCACCAAGCAACGAGCTCTCCTCCGCAAGACACAGCTCTATCCGTCCTTGCGCCTGCTCGCCACACAGCTCATCCAGCGCCGCTTGCGTCCCCGCGCGGAATCCGGGGTAGAACTGAATCACCGCTCCCGCGCACGCGACCACGGTATCCTCTTTCACAGCCGCCGGCGTCGCCGTGATCGAGCCTTCTATAACGCCCTCGACGAGCTCCGCCTTCGTCGGCACTGCTAGCGCCGTCGCGGCCGCGCCGTCTCGGGCGCTCCTCAGTGCGTACAGTGACGCTGCTACTACCCTCGCTGCTCTAGCTGCGATAGCTACAGCAATCTGCCTCAACGCCTCCCCGTCACTCTCTACAATCCCGAGTCCTAAGCTCTTCCACTCTCCAACGTGTATCTTCGCCACTATCTCGGTGTCAAGGCCATACCCCTTCTCCCAACCTTTTGGCAGCGCCTTCGCGTCCGCAAACAGAGCTCCACGCTCGAAGCCCTCGACAACGACCAGTCGGAAGACCTCGCCCAAGTACCGGCCCGATACCATCATCTCGAGAGGCTGGTAGCCGGGCAGTACGTGGGCGGCGTCGAGGGCCTTGTCGAAGCGCGTTACTGGAAGTACGCCCGCGCCAAACATGCTGATCTCCGTGTTGACGATCACATGATCGTGTGGAGGGAGCGCCGACGACGTGCTGACAGACGAACCGGGCGACGTGGATAGGCTCGGCGGTGATGTGGGCGGAGAGGCGGCCATGATGCTGCGTTGGGTGAGTTTTCCACCTAGGAGGGATGTGGGGAGGTGCACTGCGATGTTGACACCAGTGCCGAGGATGAGGCCGTAGTGCGTATGCGGCGTGTTGTAGGCGCGCGACAGGAGGGTTGCGGCTGCGTCGTTGACTGTTGCTATCAGGGTTACTGGGATTTTCTAGAGAGTGTTAGCGTGTACACATATACATATATACCATAGGAGAGCGGAGACACATACCCTGCGGTCACAAGCGCTCTGTAAAACGTCCGCCAAATCGGCTCCGACAAGCCCCTCGTTCGCCTTAAACCCTTTGCCCATTCCTTGGATCTTTCCACTGCGCAACGACGTGTGCTCAATGGGGAAGCTCCACGACAGCCCCATGTCCATCTTCGGCCTCTCATCGCCCTCCTTTGTCTCCCCCAGCACCTCCTCAAGAGTCTGCTCGATCCGCTCAGCCAACCATTCGAAAAACACAACCCCAACCAGCTGCTTCACCGCGTCATTAATCTTGAACGTCCGCGCGCCGCGCATAACGCTCCCCTCCCCCTCACTACCACGCCCACGCAGCTCCAGCACCGCAACGCGGAACGTGGAGCCCCCAACATCTAACGCAACGAAGCGCCCCAACTCCGCGCCGGACGGTAGGACGTGGCTGTAGCTTGGCAGCATACATGCCGGATTCTCGCGCAGCGCCAGCGCGTACTCTGACTGCAGCCCATCAGCGAGGCGGCGCAGGCTGGGCGCGTCGAGGGCAGCAAAGAGGGATTCGATCTCGGCAGCATATAGGGCGGTGGGGGAGGATGAGAGCGTGGGGCGCAGAGAGCGCAGGAATGTTGCGAGTAGGGCGTGCATACGCTTTGTGCGGCGCAGGAGGGCGCGCAACGCCGAGAGGAGAGTGGTGTGCAGTGTCATTGCTGTGGTGCGGAGGCGGCGGGCGAGGGATGGGGT
>LNAR01001863.1:0-17880 GCA_001630585.1 Pseudogymnoascus sp. BL549 | reverse complement strand
GGTTGATGGGATTGGATCGTGGGCAGCATTCGACGGGGGCGGATAGGTTTGGATTGAAGGTTAGGGGGAGGAGGTTGCTGGGGTAGGGTGGTTGGTGGAGAGGATGGGGAGTGGGATGGAGAGTGGGATGGAGAGTGGGATGGCTATGAGACGTTAATATGCATTTTCGGAGTTTGGGATGCGGAGAGCGCATGTGTGGCCCGGCGAGGTCGGTGTAAGATATCATTCGCATATTCGAGAGCGGAGAGTTTGGGCCGTACATTTATAATACAGGCGCCGTGCAGAAGATGGCACCGTAGAAAGGCAGCGGGAAATGGGCAAATCACAATGGGTACAATTCCCAAATGCAAGACATCCTTCTTCAGAAGTGAATATGTGAGAGACTCTACTCGTTCCCCTGACCTGACAGTCCCCATTTGCCTTTAGCGCCTCCCAGAGCATGGCGAGAATACACATATATAGCCAGAAGCCCTTCTCACTCGGACCAAACTCCATCATTCAGAGGCTCACGTGTTTATCCAAAACACCAACGGCCAGCTCATCTACTGGCAGCCTCCCTCTACCGGCGTGACCACGATCACCCATCGGCTGTCTTAAAACCTACAGCTCCTCTGTCCCCCCTTCCCCCCTTTCTCACCACTCCCCCTTTCTCACCACTGGCTCCCCTTCTCGCCACCGCCCCCCCATTCCCTGTCACCGCTCCAGATTCCTCCAAGGACTGACTTACCTGCACCGCCCCCAGAACAACACAATCCGCGACCACAACTCGATCAAAAACATCCATCGGGGCTGGGGATACTTCTAAATTTTGGACGGAGGTTGCAGATCTCTCATACCACGGGATCTGCAACCTCCACTCAAGTAGACCGCGTTGCTAGATAAAGATAAATCATCAACTGCATCGAGCTATGTATGGGATGAGTAGATTAACCACATAAATATTGGATTTGCGTATGTCCACCTCCGCTGGCGCAGATTTGCGCAAATCCGCTCACATCGAGCCTGTATACTCCCCACCACACAAAAAATCGAATATCCTGAGCTTCATTTCTAAATCTTTGAACTGACTACCGGGGCAAAACAAAACCAAGACAAACCTGGCTGGCATCAGACTGACACCCCACCCATCACCCCCCTATTCCCATGCTAGCTTGCCCGCCACACCACCCAAATTCCAGGCTATCTCAGGCTTTATTTCCTGGATCCGCGCATTTTCCACTCTGCTAGCGCCAATCTGCGCCAATCCGCTCACATCGAGGCTGTAGACTCCTCACCACCCAAATATCGAATATATTGAGCTTCATTTCCGAATCTACTCACTTCACGGGGTTTTACTTCATGAGAAGGCAGATTAAGTAAGTCTTGGTACACACGTTGATTATCCCCTCTCTAGACTAGTGTCTCTCTCTCCCCTGACTGCTATCTGACGAGAAACCAGCACCACTACTACTGTAGCCTCAGGTTCAACAGTATCAAAACCCCCCCGGATCCCATGCATATATCCCCAGATGCCGATGCAAAACCTCATCCGCCTATAACCTCCCCCAACCATCCTAAACCTAGGCCCATCGCAGGCCAGCAAGAAACGTATAATATCAACCCCTTCTCACATGCAGAAAACCCCTTTTCTAACCCCTCCTTCCCCCAAATCAACCTCCTCTCCCCCATTCCCCTGTCTCTAGTATCATAGTCGTCATAAATCCATCGTATTCGCCCCGCCCGTGCTCGCCAGTCGAGGGGTATCGTTCAAGTCATAGAAAACATCTTCAAAAAAAATGCAAAAACGTATCAAAGGTTTGACATCTCAGTCAAAACATAAAATCCAGCCCATCCAGGCAGGCTGCCTAGAAGACCGTTCCATCACTGATAATCATGATCGGTGGCTCCTTGGTATTTGGTCTTGTGACCTCCGCGATTTCGCGACCACCCTGTCATGACTGTCAGTTTTTCTTCCAAAGAAATCAGTAGGCTATTCAGGAAAGACATACCTTCCAGCTACCCGCTTCCAGCATCTGTGGCAGGGACAGGGCATCCTCTCCACTTAAGCCCAGCTCGATATTAACCTTCGAGAGAAGCATATCCAGGAAGCCCACCGTGACCGCCCGCCACTCCACAACCACATCATCATCTGCCTCGAACATCGGCACGACCTCCATGCACTTCTTCCCGTTGCGATCCGCCTCGCTCGAGAACCGAGCAAGTCCCCTCTCCATCTGCTCAGGCTTGAGCGTCAGAACACCAGTGTCGATGAAGAGTCCTCCGTTGCGGTATTCCGGGAGCCCGGTCATGAGCTCCGCGCCGGCGAAGTGGATGTGCATCAGCACGGACATGGGCTGCATGAGGGAATAGCAAAGCCACTGAGTCAGTTTGTGGAATGGTACGATTGTCTCCCACTCGGCGCTATTTGCTTCGCGCGGCATGGAAGAGAGGGGCCAGGCGTCACCGAGGCTTACGCCATCCACTACAGTGCGGGAGGCGGGCCAGATGGGTCCGAGCCCATCCATGAGCACGTGCCACAATGTTGGGAGGGGAACGATCGGGACCGAAGAGATTTGGGTGGTTGGGTGGGAAATCAGGTAATCTGGAGAGGTTAGTAATAGTTATGTTTGGTGGCTTGTGGCCGCGGGAAGTCGCGCAATGCAGTGGGTGATCTTACCAATGATGTTTCCTGGTCGTGAATCGTCACCGAAGTACTGACGGTTCTCCAGAGCCTTGGAGAGGCGGATTAGGAGATTAGCGCGGCCATCTAGGCCAGCGATCGGATTTTGCGCGGTGACTTGGAGGCCCTTGCCCATGGACTCAACCGTGAGACGCCTCAGCCCGTCGGCGTCGACCCGGAATGGCTGGTCTGGGTCGCTGGAGAACATGCCAGTCTTGAACATTTCCAAGCTCGCGACTGCAAGGCCCTCGCTCCTCCTGTATATCTTTCCATTCTCCTTTGATTTGTAAGACCAAGCAGTGCCTGCTCCGGCGTCGAGAAGCACCGAAACTAAGAAAAGGTCGAGAAGGCGACGGGTCCGCTCAGACGTGTCGACAGAGCTGGGCCATGATTGTAAAAGGTGTGAAACCCGATCCTTCCCGCCGACATTGAAATGTTGCCAGCGTCCATGAGGGGGAATCGCAGCATAGTCCGGTGCAAAGTCTCGCTGTTTGGTGGTTAGATGCTGTCTTGTAGGTAGAGCGCGAAGTGCGGGGTCAGAAGAAGGGTACCTTGATGATCGAAACAACGAATGCCACTGAATCGTCAAACTTGGACATGTCGACATCGAAGTTGTTTAATTCATCATCCACTGCCTTCTCCAGTACTACTGAGCATCTTGCCCTGACCGATCCGATGCTGCGCAAGTACGCAGCCGGATCGATGAGTGGATCTGGAGCTTTCGGCATGGGGATCTGAGGACGATGCGATGGGGCGGATGTTGTTGGAGAGAATGGAGCAGGTCCGGAGCTTGGTTGCGATGACCGTTTTCCAAATCCCAAAGTCGGAGATTGTAATGAGGAATTTGAGGAGGCGAGCGACGCTGATCGTTCACTTATGGAGGGTTTGGAGGAGTTCCTGTTGGAGGAGCTCTTGCTGAAAATACCCATCTTATCGGATGCTGGCAGGTGTCGTTGATAAGGGGTTTTGGTGGGGTCTGATCCGAAGCTCCCTGCGAACGAGTACTCCTGGCGTGGATTGGAGTAGAGGAACACGTAAATAGCTGAAAATGCACAAGTTGCGCGGTGAAATATACAATGCGAAGATAACCTGGTAGATCTGATCTATAGCAGATTAATGCGCTTTCAATTGCGGACAGCTGTTGTTTTGTTGACGTGCTCGAGAAACTAGTGTCGTATTTGTTGGAGTTTATTGTTAGAGTGGCGATGGTCTGAAAGTGAAATCACAATTGGATTGGCGTCTTGAGGAGAGAAGGCGCTCGAAAGGTGGCAAAAAAAAAGAAGGCAAACAATATACAGCTCCCAAGGAATAAGTCTCGAAAGTTAAGGCCTCGTCACGTAGAATACACACCCAATAACCCACGAAATATGACGGGGAGGACTGTTGTTTTGTGTCGGGGAGGGAAAAAAAATGGGCAGGGACGTAGTGGAGGAGGGCGGCGGGGGGCGGGGTGTGTGTTGGTTGTTGTAAGCGTTCTCAGAGCGAGGTACGAGGTGGACGGAGAGTGGCCAGAACAAACAGCTCCGTCGAAAGAGCAGCAGTAGCTTCGGTGGATCGAGCCATGTAAACCAGGTTGTCGCAACGGTATGGCGCACTATGGAAACAATCGACACCGGAAGAGAAAGAGCGATGTGGGGGGGAGGGAAGAGGAGCGAAGACAGAGCGGAGAGAAAGAGAGGCGATCAATAATAATATATTTTCGCAGTGCAGCAAGGACGGCCTGACAGTTCATCAACACCAACCAAACAGCAAAAATATGCCGTTAACTTCGTTGCACTGCACAGCCGACCCTGGGGCAAAATTCCCTCTTCTAGCAGGTATACTCACCCTTTGTTAATCTATCAGCCTATAACCCTTGAATAGATCACAGTCTACTACTACTACGCTCCGCAATGCTTCCCGCAGGGTGGCCCACTCGGTCCTTTATCCACATTTATGGCTCCATTACGAAGAACAATGTCAACAAACTCGGCCTCGATTGGCAACTAGAGGTGCCCGAGAGGAGGAACGAGAGCGCAAAGGCGGCATTTCTCTTTCGCTGACTCCGAACATCTCAAAAGAATATCCGTGAGCCAGCCGTGGTAACTGCCCAACGGGGAATCAACGGGGATATCCTTCCACTCCGACCAGGACCAGGCCCAGAGATGAGAGGTTTTCTTCCTTCAGCGTTCCTTCCATACCCAGGGAATATATTTCCATTCAGGGATTTATGGGATGGCCAAGGTCTTTCACAGTGTGGAGCACAAGCAGCATGCATGGTGGTAGCGTGTGCACTGTTCTCTAGGGTCTAGTACAGTACCTAACCTACATTACTCTGGTTTGGACGAAATGGCCAGGATCGATCCTACCAATCTTTGAGGGATTCATACACTTTGTCAATAATGGAAATCCGCCGTCCAGACTTCCAAATAACGCGCTTGTTGTGCACAACCACTCCAACCCTCGCATTGCATGTGAGTGAACATCCCAGCATCCGTGTTATTGCCCAACCATGGTGCCACTACTACTTAGTTTCTGCTTGGCTACCATCCACTACACCAGCTACGATACTCTAGACCAAGCTTGCCCGGTCCCGGCGACTTTACACAGCCCACAGCTGTCCGGGTCCAGCTTGTCCCCTGTCGAGCTACGCTGCGGCCTGTCCCTGCCGCCCCTCCTCCCATGGGCTCTAGAACGAGGATCGGGGGAGATGAAAGGGAGACACAGCTGTCCGCTAAACTACATACCCCACAAAATTCAGCAGCCACAGTGTGGAGGACGATTCTTCTATGCGATTCTTCTCAAATGACGGGAGAATCGGCCTTATCCTAGACATCGCAAGTCCGAACTCGAGTAGCGTTATTATGAACCTATCAGATCGTGCGTTCGCTGCGATGCAGGTACCGCAGCCACAGGACTGGCAACGACATGGATGCTGCAGCGAGGGAACTGCAGGGTCATTGCAAAAATCTGACACAGCGACAGGCCCAGCGTGTGAACGCGCACACAGGTACTCCATGCAACTGGAGAGCGGTATCCATGCACACCGCGGAAAACAATGCCTGTAAACGTTTTGTCTCTGGATAATCGAATCCCTGGGTTTCGGTGCAGCTAACATGCATCTAGCAGGATGATCACAGTACCGCCACCCCGTTAGAAGAAACAGCATGTGCTCACTGACCAGCTCATGGTCTTGCTGTGCGACTTTGGGGGCTCTTCACGACCACACCACCACCACCGGATAAATCCCAGGTTGTCAGTGACGGAATGCAACATTCCATGTGGTAGAACCTAGTACGATGATACCAAAAGAAACGTGGTCAGCCATATACAGTTTCAAACTCTATAGTAGAGTTGCACGAAGGCTGGAATGCTTAAGTAGTATTACAGTGGGTGACGACGACTTCAATTGTCCAACAACAACGGTCTTGGCCAACTGAAGGATGGAGCTAAAGACGCATGAAGTACGGTAAGTAGCTGAGTACTCATCCTGCCAGCTTGTCAATCCTCCCAATTTTTCCGAAGCCATCCAACGCCCGACCGATGCCAGCATCGGCACGGGTACCATCCATCTTCGCGGTGCGGGCGGCCTATCCGAGATCCCTCTTGGAGATGCCTTTTCGGGTTACCTTTCTGGACGGAATGCGAAGGAGCACGGACACAACACGGTGTGAATCCTGGCCCTGTCTCGCATTATCTCAAACCGAGCGAACGACCTGTACCGTACTGTACAGGTGGAGCAGACCGAGAACCCGTCCATTGCACCCCGCCATAAACCCACTGTCCAGCAGAAAACTCCATAACGACCCCTACAGAAGCAGCCAAGACCTTTTGACCAACAACTGCCACCCTTGACTAACAAAACAAAGTCCCCAGATTGCCGCCATACGCCACAGCCAATAGCGCACCCCTTCCATCCTTCGGAACCTGCCATCCCACTGCCGCGGCCTCCCCTCCAACCCTGTTCCCCAATCCCCTAACCAAGTTCCCAACCCAGCTGCTCACCAGGTCCTCGTCCTCGGGCCTCCGTCCACAACACTAAGGCTTACGGACACCGATAGTCTGACACTGGCACCACCGCACGCACACGCCTGCCCTGCGCACAGCACCACGGGACCGCAGAGGCTGCTAGCTGCCAATCGGACCGCTCCCGAGGCGGCTACGTAGCTTGCGTGCAGAGTTCGAGACCGCGGCACGTCCGCGACGCCTCGTGCCAAGGACCTCTGGATCGTTTGGGTGGCGAGGCGAGCTGTGAGAGGCGTGGCGTAGGACGAGGCGGCGGGCGGCGGTGGTGATCTACAGCGTCGTGTCTCGGTACTGTGGGCGTGAGGGGTCCGGGCGCGATGGGGATTTGCTTTTTCGAAGCGGACCTTGGACGTGGTGATGTGAGTGGTGGGGGGGGGAGGCATGAGGGGCTGGCTGGCTTGGATGGTACTGTAGGTCATGGGGAAAAGGGAGGGGAGTGAGTTGGGACAGATAGGTTCCCGTGTGTTTATTGATGGTAATGTATGTGAATCTACGTAATGTAGTGTGTAATCCTATATACCCCAATATGATATGTGCATTCATTCCAAGATATGCAGACCCGCCGCGAGATTTCACTTCTCGGTTTTCTGTTCAGGAGCAATTGTGTGCACTCCTCCCATATGTGCCTTTTGTGCCAAAAAATATTGACTGGGGAATTCCCACCAAAAAACCAAAAACGCCTCTACCCAACCCAAGTAAGTCCCTTGTAAACAAAATCCCACATTGTTCGGTATCTTCGGAATCCAATGTCGTAACGTCGTATCGCCCAAACAAAAAAAAACTCCCAACCACACCTTCCGCTTTCAACAAGCTCTCATCGATGCACCCCCACGTCTCTCCCCCACGCTTTCTCCCCGAACCAAACGAACGGCACTGAGATCCGGTATCCGGTTTCAGCGCTCAGCACGCCCGAACACCCCCCCGCCGACTTCCTCTCTCTTCACCCGCCGACTCGGACCCGGTGCCATACCGACCCACTTCCCATCCTTAGTCCACGTGCCCGCCTTTGTATAATCCAACGTCGCGGTCCCCTGCATGAACGCAAAGCGGAAGTACTCATTAGAATCCAAATCCGGCTGACGCTCCCACATGAATCCGCGACCGTTGCGAGGCTCGTCGTCGACGAAGCCGCGGAAGCGCTCGACGTCGTTGACGAGGATGCTGACGCCGTCGAAGTCGGAGTCAAGGTCGGGCCAGGAGAAGGTGATGTTTGAGTTTGCGGAGGGGGTGGTGGTGAGTTTTACTGCCGGGGGGAGGATGGAGGGGAGCTTGGAGTTGTGTTGGGCGTCGTCGAGGAGGGAGGCGTCGGTTTGGAGGAGGGAGTCAAAACCCCAGCGGGCGATGCCGTTGATGAATAGCCCGAGGAGGATGCCTTGGTAGAGGAGGCTGGGG
Organism: Pseudogymnoascus sp. BL549; assembly: GCA_001630585.1. Taxonomy (NCBI): domain Eukaryota; kingdom Fungi; phylum Ascomycota; class Leotiomycetes; order Thelebolales; family Thelebolaceae; genus Pseudogymnoascus; species Pseudogymnoascus sp. BL549. The sequence continues at coordinate 9,824 of LNAR01001863.1, read as the reverse complement.
CGGGTTTGCATGCTTGTTCCTGGGATGAGGAGGATGGCGAGGATGTAGTGGTGGATTCGTAGGTTGAGGCCAGGGATGCAGATGCATATTATGATTCCGAAGATGAGGAGGGCGTAGAAGGCGAGGTAGCGCGGGAGACGGCCTTCTTGGCGGAAGGACCAGATTTGTTGGAGGACGATGGCGAGGAGGATGATGGCGATGAATGCGAGGGCTGCTTTGGCGCCGGGCTGTTGGTCCAGGTCGTGCGGGGTTAGGCGCTGGATGGGGATGAAATCGAAGGTGTAGTTTGTGAGGGAGCCGACCCATAGGCCGCCGAGCCAGAGGATGGTTTTCTCGACTTGCGCGGTGAGGTTTCGCAGGGTGCGGCAGATTGCGAAGGTGTAGAATACGAATGCGACGAACATGGCTGGGAGGTACCGAGACACGAGAGTCTGGAGGAGGTCAAGCATGCTACTATGCGTAGGGGGGTCGGAGGCGAGGCCAACGTGGATGAAGACCGTTGTGAAGACGGTAAAGAAGAACACCGAAGGAGAGGTGACGAAGAGACTCAGTATCGAGGTGTAAATGACGGAAACGGCGAGGAGGGGCCACCTCATGTCTTTCGCTGAGCAGGTAATGTCGGGTTGGAAGACGAATGAGAGCGGGAAGTGCGAGTCAAAGCCTATGCTTTTGATACCGTTGTTCTCGGAGCTGGTAAAGGAGCTCGCTGCGCCATTCTTGCTGACAACTCCGCAGCCACCTTCGCTGTCGTTGATTACACCAGCGTGGATGGCCGCTTGGCATAGGAAAGAGTCACCGCGATAAGTGGCCCTCGGGTCGACTGTTTTATTTTCGGGGGGGCCGCCGATGACCAGAGAAGCGTAATTGATTTCTTGGGTGCCAACAGCGCGCGGATTGAGCACTTTGTAACCAGCACATGAAGCGGGGCAACGGAAGGCGAGGCTCTGCCCTTCGAAAGGACGGCAGTCAGATCCTTGGAGGCCACATGAGTTACCAGAACTCCAGAATGTAGCGCCGCAGTCGATAGCCACTGGCTGGCCATAAGACCCTATGTCGGCCGCCATGGTCGAGTATCGCATCATCAATCCCCAAGTGAGACCCCAGCAGAGGTAGAAGAATAGCAGGAGAGCCAGCCTCGCCTTCTTCTTGGGCACGTATTTGTCTAGGAAGCGAATTGGGGCTTCCTGGACTTTCGGGAACCATGGCTTGATATGGTGTCGCCGCGGCGGCTCTGGCCCTTTCACCCATCTCGCGACAGCCTTGGAGTACCGTTCGACTCTGGTCGGAATCCACGGATACTTGCGATAGGTTCCATCCTGCTGCAGAAATCGGGGAGCAGACAAGTCTGAGCTTGATGCTGTAGTATTTTCCGTCAGTGGCCGCGGCGGTTCCAAGGATCCGATTGATGTCCTCGTCCCCGCACCTGGCGCCGGATGTGCGGCTTCTTCGTCGCTGAGTCTATCGGCCATCGCCATGTCGTTCGGTACTGGAGACTCGGTAAGCAACAAGCACCTCGAGTCGGTATGATAAATAGACAACTTACCACGACTATACGATGCTTCGGTCGCTAAACCACGACTCCACGGAAGGCTAGGCATCCTCCACCTTTGTACGGCGATGGTCGATTAGGTGATGTACGGTAATACTGGAAACGGTCGTTGGGTTGCTTGCGTCCAGGTGGAGTACAACTTGTAGTCTAGCCAGGGATGCCATGCGGGAGGATCGGAAACACGAGGTCTTTTCCCCAATGGGGAACGTGGAAAGGTTTCATCACCCACGCTATGCTCACAGTAGTGGCCGTAGTGTTGCGAGATAGTACTATGTGAGCATAGTTAGGTAAGTATAGTAGGGCTACGGAAGAACTAACTGCAGCGTGGAAGGAAGGGATTCCGTTCTTGGGCGCATTGGCGCTGTGACGTACGCCTATCAGGAACGATACGGGTAAACCAGGACCACACCAGGGCCACGCCAGGACCACCAATGTGTATCAACCACCGCATTTTTAGCGTCGTCCGTCATCGCACCCACAGAATATTTTGGAGCTCTCGCCCAATACTGAAATATGCCATGAACGTCGCAATATGCTGATATAAACCAAGTTGTACGTGGTATGAGATATAGTGGATATGCGGAGAAACTATAAACAGACCCTCTGACGTCGTATACAGGTATATTCGAGTATCAAAAACGCCCGTTCATGAAGATCTGTGCGACTACGCATGCAAGGCAGTACTCGAGTGTACACAAACCATCAGTACACGTACATGAACACGGGCATCGGGTGGTTGGGTAACACCGTGCTAACCTGCGGGCCGAAGATCATTACTGCCTTCCGGCGCAAGGGACTAAAAGCTTACTACTACACGAACTCTTCACCATCGTCACAGAAGATCAAAATGGCGGTGGGAGGATTGGATCAGCCGTCGGATCAGCCATTTTTCACGCTCCACGATGAAACGAGCAATGCTGCTGCGCCCTCCGATCCCCGTCGCGCAAGGCTCGGCCGTATCGCTGTGAAGGGCCGCAGGACGCTCGACACGCCAAACTTTCTTGCCCTGACTTCACGTGGTGTCGTACCGCATGTCAGCCCAGATGTCGTAGGGGAGCAGACTGAGTTCGCCGGTGTCTATACGGCGATTGAAGACTGTAAGTACAAGTCATCTGGCGCAAAATAGCGAAGTGTCACGTCACGTGTCCATACAGGGGCTGACCGAGATGTAGATGTGGAAAAGGCGTCGAGAGGAGGCGTGCCTCCGATCATGAGGATGCCAGCTAGGAATAGCACGCCGCTTCATAGCTTCACTGCTCTACCACCTTCCCTCATCACCGTTTTGTCACCCCGCCGTTCGCCGGCCGTAAGCTCGCCGCAGGGTAACCCAGACAGCGGCCTGTCAATCTTCACCTCTACCGGGTTCCAGTCTCTTAGCACCCAGCGGTATGCAGAGTATGCAAATTACATCAAGCCGGATATTACTATCGGTTTAGGTGATTTGCCATATGGACCAATGCCGGGCCGGAAACGGGCCTCTAAGATGTCCGAGAGGACAACGATGTGGGTTGATAACTTGCTCTCCCAATTATCAAAGTGCGAGTCAAAGGGTGCGCCAGAAACCGCAGTATTTGCACCAATCTTGACAAGGGACTATCAATCTCAGTTTGAGTACATTGAGCACATCGCTGAGGACCTTGCTCCATCCCTGTCCGGTCTGGCATTCTACTCTTCTTCCCTCCTCCCAGACATTCCACAAACCCCCTCCCTCAACCGTCTCGTCCGTCTCTCTCTCGATGAGCCCTCCTCTCCCCACGAGATCCTTCGCCAGGTTTCTCTCGGAATGGATGTCTTTACCATCCCATACCTCGGCTTCGCAACCGACTCCGGCCTTGCCCTGACCTACGAATTTCCCCGCCCATCAGCCCCTGACTCATCAAACCCCTCCGTCGAGGGCACATCCCTCCAACCCCTCGCCATCGACCTTTTCTCCTCAACCTACTCAACCGCCGTCACCCCACTCATCCCCAGCTGCACATGCTACGCCTGCACATCCCACCACCGCGCCTATATCCAACATCTCCTCCACGCAAAAGAGATGCTCGCCTGGACACTCCTCGCGCTACACAATCACCACGCAGCCTCGACCTTCTTTGCCGCCGTCAGGAAATCCATCGCCGCTGGTACATTCGAGGCAGACAAGGAGGTGTTTGAGCGAACTTATGAGACCGAGCTTCCCGAGGCCACAGGCCATAAGCCGAGGGCGAGAGGCTACCACTTCAAGAGCGGTGCTGCGGAGCCGAAGAGGAATAAGCCGGCTTGGGGGGCGTTGAGTGAGGGGGTGGGTGCGACGACGCAGACGCCGCCGGTGATGCCGGACGATGATGCGGCGACGTTGGATGCAAAGGGGTTTGCGGAGGATTTGGCTGATAGGCCGGAGTGATTAGGTTTATGAACTAGATGATAGAAATTAATATACCATTCTAGCGTATAATTTTGTATTCCTAAATGAATATTATCTGCTGCCGTATGACTGACAATATATTTTCTCATTGGCAATTTAATTGTATGAAAAATAAATGGCGATATGTTAAAATAGTAAGACGGCGAGGTTTGTCTACAGTCTCTATTACCGTTAGCACGTGCCAATAGAAATTATTCCTAGTTTCAACTATATCAACCATCATACCACCATTCGTAACGACCCAGTTATTATAACAATATACCAGTTGAAGCAAGATTGAAGGCGTTATTCTGCCGGCCATACCCTCCCACACCGCCCATAGCTTTCCACCGCCTTCAACGGTACCAAATCAAATGGCGATTCTCGATAATGCGATAAGCCATGGCGTCCACACGACTGACCGCTGGCGTACAAAGTGTGCCCGAGACCACACAGTAATAATTGAAAAATATAGATATCCGCCATCAAGAATGCTACTTCAATAATCAACGGTTTCACCAGAACAAAACCCAAATAGAAAATCGTCTGTTGTGTAAACGGACGTTATATCCTACGTCAGGCCGCGCACCTCCAGATCGCAGATCGCGCCAAACCTAGCCCCGCTTGGTGTCAACCTCAATCGACGGAAGCTACCACCTCCACCAGCATCACAACCACTTCAGAGCCGCCATTGAGACCATCACCAGCACCCGCACCACCCAGAAAACGCCCGTCCGCATAGCCCGTCGCACCAGTTTCCCGGCAAGCACCCATTCTAGTCCCGCTGTGCTACACAGATCGCGCGGATCGGTTCCCGACTTTCTACCGCAGTGAACCCGGCACCAACCAGACGTTGGGACGACGACGTGCGTGTTGCCTAGACCCAACGATCGGGAAGACGGAACCGAGAGGTTATATTGTGCGGAGATATAGTTGGCAACGACCCAGTGGTTATTTTCTGCGAAGCGTAGGGCAGCAAGTGATCGGTTCCTTGGAGAAGCTCGACTATCGCATCGGGGCCGCTGAGACACCTGGACAAACTTTCGAGATCTCACTGGTGTCAATAGGTAACCTTGGCGTGAGGCCGAGTTTCCGAGATCCTTCTATCAACTCGTCGTCCTCGACCCCAACGCATACGAGACCATGGAGGCTTCGGCGCAACCAGTAGCAGATGCGGGCGCGGCCCCGGAGATTCGCAAGCAGAAGAAGAAGAAGGTTCTGTTGATGGGGAAGAGTGGGTCGGGGAAGAGTTCTATGAGGAGTATTATCTTCAGTAACTATGTTGCGAGAGATACGAGGCGGTTGGGGGCTACGATTGATGTAGATCTGAGCCATGTCAAGTTTCTGGGTAACTTGACTTTGAACCTGTGGGATTGCGGAGGGTGAGTCAAGCTATCTCCGTTTTTAATGTGGAAATATTAACATGACATAGGCAAGATGCGTTCATGGAGAACTATCTATCTCAACAGCGCTCGCATGTCTTTTCAAATGTCGGCGTTCTCATATATGTCTTTGACATCGAATCCCGCGACTTCGATCGAGACCTCCTAACCTACCGGTCCATAATCTCCGCCCTGTCGCAATTCTCACCTACCTCCTCCGTCTACATCCTCATCCACAAAATGGATCTCGTCGCGCCAGCTCAGCGCGAGGCATCATATAACGACCGCATTGCGGCCATCAGGACGAAGTCGGACGTCTTCGACCCCGTCCCTTTCGCGACGTCGATCTGGGACCAATCGCTGTATAAAGCGTGGGCTGAGATCATACACGACCTGGTACCCAACCTCGCTTCTATCGAGAGGCACCTCGCAACCCTCGGCACACTGATCGAAGCAGAAGAGGTTCTATTGTTTGAGCGCTCGTCGTTCCTCGTAGTTTCGCACTGGTGCTCCTCAATCGGCTCGTCAAACCCGACCACCGACCGCTTCGAGCGGCTCTCGAATATCATTAAGAACTTTAAGCAGTCAACTTCGCGGTATACGGGTACACCAAAGTCGGCAGAACAGTTTGTGCTGCTGGAACTGAAGCTGAGCCGCTTCTGTATGTTTGTGGTTAAATTCTCTACGAATACGTATCTGGCTGTTGTGCTGCCTCCTGGGGAGGAGCGGTTTAATGCGGCGCTGGAGAATGCTATGCAGGCTAGAAAGGAGTTTGAGAGTCTAGATAGTCCCCCGAAGAGAGGTCCGGATCGTGGGGTTAGTGGTCCAAGCGAATGAATACCTTTTTTTCTTTTGATGACTTGGATGGATTTGAGAAGTGGAAGGCAATACAATATGACTGATACCCAGGAGTTTGAAGCCTGATAAAAGTGAAGGCCATTAAACAATTCAAGTTGGCTTTCTATCTAAATGTTCTATATAAATGTTATGCAGGTAACGACGGTGCATAATCGCGAACTGCCAAGACGTCTCGTGACATTTTATGCACGGGAAGAGTTATGCATTAGCTCACAGGAACCTGGGACCTCAAAATATTTCTGGGTGACGGTATAGCGCACTCGTCCGCGCACCTACGACGACAACCAGCCATGTTACCGAGCAAAGGAGTACAATGGTCCAGCCGGACCATTGGCATGGGTCGCCGGCGACTGGAAGAAATTTCCATTAGATCCGTAAGCTCCCTCCCCTCCTACACCCCCTTCACCGAGCTCACCCGAACGACACAGTTTTCCTCCTCGACCACCCGCAATGCGCGGCTCCCCGCCGCGCCATTCGGCGCATTGTCCTCCAAGGCAGCTGCTACGAGACCGCGATTCCTGCAATCCAGCTCGATCCTGACGCAGCTCCCGTCGCGGCGATTCAACTCCTCCAAGGCGGCCGCGACCACAGCAGCAACCACCCCTGGAGCTCCCACGACCGACGCCCTAGCCAGCACGAGCAGCGCGCAAACCACCTCCCTCGACGACGCAATCGATATCATCACCAGCGCCAAGGACGCCCCCGAACACATTGGCTACCTCAAGTCGCTTGGGCTGGACTACGGCTACGGGCCTACTGCCTGCGTCGAGTGGCTGCTCGAGCACACACACGTCTACTGCGATACGCCATGGTGGGCATCCATCGCACTCACAGCGGTCCTCATCCGTGTCGGCTTCTTGAAGCTCTACATTGACGCCGCCGATAACGGAGCGCGCATGGCGCGCTGCGCACCGCAGACGAAGCCCATGCATGCGAAGATGATGGATTGCCAGCGCAACAACGACCAGGCCGGCATGATGGCAGTGCGACGCGATATCTCGGTTATTCACCAGCGTGCGGGTGTTAAGATGTGGAAGTCATTGCTGCCGATGGTGCAGATTTTTACGGGATACGGAACGTTTGTGCTGCTGCGTGCTATGGCCAAGTTGCCGGTTCCTGGGCTGGAGACGGGAGGCATCCTGTGGTTCCAGAACTTGGCGATTCCGGACCCATACTTCGTTTTGCCTCTGGCTGCAGCGGGTGTGTTGCATTTGGTCCTGAAGGTTTGTTCCCCTTCCCCACTCCTGATGAATGCGTACTGAGAACCCTATAGCAAGGAGGTGAGACTGGGCAAAGCACCATGTCCCCTAACACAACGAAGCTTCTCGCCGTTGGCTTCCCTGTAGCGTCCTTCCTCTTTACCTTCTGGCTCCCTGCCGCTGTACAACTCTCCTTCTTCGTCACCGGTCTCTGGTCCGCGATACAGGTAACTCTGTTCAGGAAGCCCGCCGTCCGGTCCGCCCTCGGAATGGCGCAGATGCCTCCGCCAGTCAAGGAGGTCGATCCCAAGAAAGCGAGTCCGTACCGCGCCGACATCGTGACGGTGGAGCAGATGAGACAGCGAAAAGAGGCGCCGCCGACGTCGAAGGGCATCTTCGCCGCGCTGAATGATACGATTGACGGCGCGAAGAAGTCGGCGAGAGAGGGCATGAAGACTGCGAGAGAGGCTGCCGGGCAGACTGAGGCCCCAGGGAAGAGGACGAAGGCGCAGTTGGCCAAGGCGCAGGAGTATGAGAAGAAGAGGAGGGCGGAGGAGAAGGAGAAGGAGAGGGTGAGGAGGGAGTGGAGGAGGGCGCAGAAGGAGGCAGCCGAGAGGGGAGAGTAAGCGGGCCCCTTTGATGGATTGTATTTATAGGGGTGATGTGTATGTTGCATTGCATGGGGTGGGTGTACTTGTATCTATCTTCCATTTCTGTTCGATTTGGTGGTGTGTACGCTTGGGATAGTGGTGGTGAAAACGTGTATATAGTCTTTGCTACAATAGAACTTTCATATCAAAATTGTCTACATCAAGAGACCTGGCCGCTCTGAATCTGGCTCCAGTGCCGAGTTTTGCTATATGAAGACGCGCCAAATCGTGCTGCTTTCTTTCTGGAGGGATTCAGTCGGTTCCGGATATCGTTTTCGATGCTGGCGTTGAGCATGCATAGAGAATGCGTGTCACGGCCACTGCAAGTCTCACAGGTGTGATAGAAGAGTTCAGAGGACTAGCCGTTCCGGGAGCCAGAAGTGCCGGCGGTGAGAACTGACAGCGGAGAGATTCTTTACAGACGGTGAGAATACAGCGGCAGGGTGACAGACCAGATAGCTCGCTGCTACAGCCCGCCAGGTTTCCTGCCTAGTCTGTATTCCGTAATACTATTGCATAGTTGAGCTTCAAACTCAGTAATTATCGGATCGGGACTGTCCCGTAATGATGGCTATTGTGTTGGAAGGGCGTGCTTATATGATATTCAGCATCACTGATTCTCATTTTTATGGGCTCATTTGCAAAACCAAAATCTGCCATCTCCACGCACTGATCTGGTCCTAGCTGCACTCACACAACACTGACTGTCTGTGCCTCAAATTTTGATAATATATCTAGTTATTCTCTCACACACCTCTTGAAACTACAAGCCACAAAGATTTACCCGCAGCGACCAGAGATTATGTTGATGGTGTGGAAGAGGGCATATCTAGACTAGAGGGAGACGAGAGAAAACGATCCGTTGCGTGTAGCGATGGGCTAAGAAATACGTTGACGGCGAGAAATTTAGGTGGTGATAAGTTTATAACGATATCACCAAGTCAACGGGCGACAAGAGCCTCTCTCGCAAGAACTAGCCGCCATCTCATCCGCCACAAGACTGACAGTAAGAAAACCAGGCGACGGTGAGAAAGCAGTATGGCAGGGTAAATCTGACAGAGAAGCCCCCGAGGGCATTACCAAATCACATCGCGCCCCTGAGTACATCGCTTTACAGTGCGCTACTCCTGCCGCCCCTTCCATCCTAGGTATTAGGCAAAATAATGTCCCGTGCCACCAAACAACAACAAAAAGGCCCAGAAGCGCCATCAATCAATGTCAAATATCATTGTTGACCACCCCATTCTCGCATTTCCTCCAAGTTCGGGCGCGGAAAGTTAAAACCCCCCTCTGCTGTCTCCTGTTGGGGTAGATGCAGGTATGTAAGCCATCCGAGGGTCTATGGAAACTCGTTTCTCTTCTCATATCCCCCTCCGTAACCACCTTCACATACACCCATTCTCACATTCCCTGTCTCCCCCTCTCCCTGTTACAATTCCTCTATGAAGCAAGCGGCAGAAAACACAAGAGTGGCCATGGGTATTTAACACCCGTCTAACACGGAGCGCAACGCATCTCGATAGGAAACCAAACAATCTTCTGAGCGACCTTATGGCTCTTGGTGCCTTGCGGATCTGGAGGCTGGTTGGCCACGCAGTTCATGCCATGGTAGGTGAAACAGACGATTTCGTCAACACTACTGTGTTTCATGTTCTTATGAGTATGTGTATGTGTGTGAGAATAGGGAAAGGGAGGGGAGGGAGAAGAAGAAGAAGAAGGGAGAGACAACTAGCTATCGGATATACAGAGGATGCCAAAAAGAAATACCACGAATGAAGAAGTCGACGGCCTCGGAGTCCGTGT
>LNAR01001862.1:0-17776 GCA_001630585.1 Pseudogymnoascus sp. BL549 | reverse complement strand
GGGTGATGGACATGATGTTATTAGAGAAGTGACGGAGATTCAATAAGGTGGTGTAGACGAGGCTGTGAAGATGCAAAGCGCCTTAGATTTGAAGAAACCAAGTTGTATACAGTGACCTATTCTCACGGTGGATGACATTTGATGTGACGAGCATTTGACGTACTAAAAATATAGCTGCGTGAAATAGATAATACATCTTGCATGGATCTGACACAGTCTTCGACAATCAAAGAGCAGATAACTGCCAAAGTGTAGAATCAGGAAGATAGCACCTAATACAAAACCAATCCCCAGCTATCAAACCCAAACTGTATACCCTCAGATACCCCTCCCATTCTTAACGGAATACCATGTAGCTTAGGGGTAGAAGCTACGAGTCAATGGGGCGCCTTAACACAAGCGGGCCTCGCACTCGAGTTCCGGTAGTAAGTGACCCGGTTCTCATTTGTGGTATTTATTTTTGTGTATTTCGCCTGCTATTGGTTACTCGCCTGTGATTTTGGCGTTTGGGTGACTGGAGGGCGGAGGCGGGGCGTCAGTCACTGTGGTTAGCGGGAGAGAGAGGAGAAACTGTATTAAAGTGTATTATCGACGCCTCGAGAGTATATAGCTAGCTATCTAATTATATGTGCTCGCGGAAACTGGATCGCCTAAGAAATATATTACAAACAAATGCCAGATAAAGCACAGCTCACTTTGACTACCTCCTTTCACTTGAGTATACCATCACCACCCTTGCCCATCTCAGCCTAACCCCATCCACCCAACATCCCTCAGAGCCATCTAACCCCTGCTACGTCTTTTGCGCGTCGACTCAGCTTTTGATTTCTTCGCCTTAGGCTTCTCTTCTTCCTCTGCCTCAGCATCATCCTCGACATCCTCCCCGGCATTCACTTCCGACACTTCCTCTTTCTTCGCCCGTTTTCCACGCTTCGGTTTGACATCCACCATATCATCGTCCTCATCCTTCACCTTCGAAACAACGGGGGGATCTTCTTGCTCTTCTTTCTTGATAGATCCGCGCTTGGCCTTCTTCTCGCGGGACTTAGCTTTATCAGGCATGTCCACAACGCCATCTTCCTCTGGCTCCGGCTTAATGCCCGCTGGCTCCTCCTTGAGCTCTTGCTTGGTCTTTTTAGCGCGCGATTTCTTCGCTGGCTTTGTCTCGACAGAAGACTTTGCCTCGTCCGCCAATCCCGGTTCATCTGCAGACTCCTCTTTTTTGAGGCTTCTCCTAGATCGAGACGTCCGGGTAGGCATCACCTCGTCATCCGAGTCGGCCTTGACATCCTCATCAGACTCCTCTTTCTTCGTAGCACGCTTGCGACGCTCCTTCTTGGGCGCAGGTTGAGAGTCTGCCTCAGCTTCCTCCTTCTTCGCCTTCTTGGCGCGTTTTGGGGCTGGCTTAGTGTCATCCTCGTCGCTGTCTTCGGCTTTCTTGCCGCGACCGCGCTTCTTCTTGGGGGGGGGAGCTTCAGCTTCAGCTTCAGCATTCTAAATGACATTAGTGTGGTGACCTAGTTAATATATGGTGGAACTGTCGTACCTCATCTTCACCCTCGGCGGGCTTCTTGGCCTTCTTAGCTCTGGGCTGCGTGCCCTTCTGCCCGAGCTCGTTATATGCAGGATCCTATACATGTGAGTCTTTGCAAACAAATTACCGCAATATGAAAACGTACCCCCTTCCAATCCTCATCGGCAATCTTCCCCTCGATAACAGCTGTCTTGAGCTTCTCCTGGTACTCCTCGGGTACCTCATCAAGCCCATCCATAAAATCCCACTTGTAATCTCCATCCGGATCACCTTGCTTCAGGTACTCGCGGAGATTCTGCAACTGGAATCCACTCACGCATCCCCTGTCCATAAAATCAGCCCCGTTGAACTTTATTGGATGTCGAATACGGAACAAATAACCTACCAGTGCTTCCACCGAAAGCTCGCACCGTGCTCCATCTCAACCCATGTCCCGAAGCGGAACTCACCCTTCTGGATCTTGACACCAGCTGCCTTGCAAGGCGTGTTCTGGCACCCAGCACGCCCTTGCTTGGCAATTTCTGGGAGGTGGGTCAGTGAGGATTCTTTTGTTTGTTTATGTGGATGTGCAGCAAACATGCAAACAAAGATCTAAAGAGGTAACTCACCAACACGGTACGACATCTTGACGGTTACTTGCGGATTTGGGCGTTGGTGAATGTAGGTTCAGTGAGGTTGGCCGCAGATAAGTCGTTTGCTGAGATCTACAGTCAAGACCAAGTGGATGCAGCGATGACGAAACTTCTAGATTCACGTCGAAATTACAACGCACGACTAGGCAAAACTCTTCAAAATACAACAGAGATGCTGAAATATGACCCCATTGAAGGACTCAAGACATCGGTAAGGGTTCCTTAACCTGTAGTGCAATGTGGGTGGTGTAATACTAAGGGGCGGTGGCGTTGGGTGAGGTAGGCAGAAACACGTAAAGGACACGGAACCACGTGACACATTGCTCAAGCCCACTTTAACTACTCGACATTGAAATCAAGTAAACTTTTACAATTTTCACGGCAACTTACCTGTTGGTATATTTTATGTGACCTGTGTAATATATAATTATAAAGCCGATATTTTGTGTCCGTAGAAGAAATGTTGATATGATAATGGGATATATTTTTTGGCTGAACGGTTTACTAAGAATTTTATCAAAATATCTTTTCTAGAAGCCAACTTTATCAACAAACACAAATTAATTAAAACAATAAAATATCTAGTGACAAACTTGCTTGGAGAAGAAGGCCCTAAGAGTATTGTTCTAATTAATCTGTGGTTGTTGGTGACTTTTAGAGAAGACATGAGAGTAATTCGGATCAAACCGCTCGATCAAAAGTGTATTATTCTGCAAAAATGTTCACTACAAAGTATTTAAATCCCACAGTAACAGCGTCACTAACAGATAAAACTCCTCAGACAAATTCAACTATATCTTCTCCTACTCAAGCAATTGCACATATAATATTTGGAATAACAGCCGCACCTCATAATGACATTTGACCCAACAACTTATGAATCTTGTGGATACTATTGACACGGAAATAATAACGAATTGCTCTCAATGTCTTCTCTAAAAATCACCAAGTGTTCGAACTAATATTATTTGCAATGGAGCAATTGAGAAGACTCAGACATAGGAAATATATCAATGGCTGCTACAGATGAGAAAAGATTACGGTCTTGGTGACGTGTATCATGTTCGCCATGGAGATCACTAAATCCCACTCAAATGAGAGAGGAGGACATGCAATGCAAATCTGAAGTAATTTAAAATACAAATCTGAATGCTGATACTTGAATAGATGTTCCGATGTGTGTAATCTTAACTTACTCGGTAAATTGCAATCGGTGATATCTCCGGAGTGATGAGCCCCAACTTACTTAAGTCAGCAAGATGTATGGTACAATGCCTTAAAACATACATATATTATCAGTCTGCCCTGCCACTCGGAACCTCTGTCGACTATTGTAAGGCGACCAAAAATTGGGCCAAGATTTGAGGACGCCAACTCAGCTCGCTCACCGAATACGTTGCCATCCCATGAGGCTGCCTACACACCACCTCCCACCAAGAAGATTACAACCGACGTTCGTTAAACAAAACTCAGCCCCCATGATGCGCACATATGCCCTCAATATTTCCCGTATACAGAGCCTTATTGATTGATCTAAAGTCACCGGGCCCCGTTTCCCGAACAGTAAAGGCTGGCCACGTCATTTTGAACCTGTGTAGCACCTCTTGGAGCCCACGTGTGACACAGCATGCAACGGAACAGTCCAGAGCTAAAAAGGAACCTAGCCATACATATTCTAGAAATAGCTAGAGCTGATATACACTGGGGAAGAGGGTGTGCGAGAGCAGCACACCAAAAGCCAGGCTCGTCGTTATGATCATATATCACATATCATTTGGGCTATGAGGGATTTAACGTTCAATATTTTGCTTGGTCATGATTATCATACCTCTGTACCGGAGGTAAGGGATGGATGGGAGTTTGGCAAGCAACCTCGAACTCACCGAGATCGAAATCAGGCTTTGAGGCATTCTAAAGCGGCGTGACTTTTCAACTAATTTTTGGAAGGAAGCTAGATGCGTTCAACTGCTTCATTAGAACACCGAACGCATGCAAACCATGCGCCGGGAAGGAGCCGTAGCACCAACCGCCCAAAGCGCAAGAACATCAACCAATGATCATATGCATGTAATCCTTTGGATCAAAGCGATTATGATGTATGTAGACGTGTTCGTTCCAACCGGAGCCCGATAGACCAATCACGAGGTGATGGTTGCCTCTCGGAAAGAATTGTCCCATGGAAGCACTTCCTTCCCCTCTATCTTACTTTCGAACATAGCCTCAATAGGCTAAGATAGTAGCCGATCCAACGCGTCCTTCACAGCCCTGCCGTAACCACACTATCGTCAATGAGTTCTATTTCCGAATCTTGATATTGCACCGCGGTATAGTATCACCCCTTCTATCTCGGCGTCACATCCCCGCCACATATCCGTTAGACGTTGCCATCCCGAATTCTTCTTACATGCCGACAGAGCGGTTTAGAGGGAAGCACAATTTCACCTCCCTCAGCGGTGAAACTGGATGCTGCGGAACATTACTCAAACATGCACCGGCGTCAGCCTTACCCCACCACGAGACTCCCCGCACGGACACGAACTCGCCCAGGCAGCAACATGCGGGGGTAAGGATCTGCCAATGATGTGCAACACTAGTTTATACCCGCGGCTCGCGGCTTCCTCGATCTGGCCCGCACCAACCAGGGTGACTTGATGCGCAGCCATCAGTGACCTTGCGCTTTCCGTGCATATTCGATCATCGCAACACTGAAGATGGCTATCCGCACGCCGTGCGGGACACGAGGCGGATTCGTGCCTCAGTCTCATTGCTACTGCAGAAATGTGACGAAGGTCGCAGATGTTGGAGGGGGTGCCTCGAATTTATATTCCTGCGCGAAGCTATGTATGCATGTGTGGTTTTCTGTACTACCAAGCCTGCCACACTGCCCTGACAACACACATAATTACATCCTAGCTAACGAACCAACAAGTGAACACCCCTTTCTAGCCGCCCAACAGTTACAATCATCCATGCAGCCTACCGACCGACGACATCCTCCAATTCCGTCTTCGGAACTACAACCGGCTTCACCTTACCCCTCACCAACGTGAGCTGTTCATACGCATATGCACACCCGATAAGTGTCTCCTCACTCCAAGCGGCCCCCAGAAATGACAGTCCAATCGGCACATTTGGCGCCGCAGCCACTAACCCACAAGCTCCCTCGCGCTGCGCTTTTGTCCCACTAGGATACTTCCCCATTGGAACCGTCACCACGGGCAACCCTGCCAGCGCCGGTACCCCTGGAGCATACATGCTCGGCATCACCAGTGCGTCTAGCCGGTATCTGTCCAGTGCCCCTGTCACGCCGCCAGTCGTCCCCCAGCCGTGCGTCTGTTCCGCCATCTCCTGGAAATCTGGCGATGTATTGTCACCAACAAGGCTTAACGCTGCCTCAAAAATAGCAGCGTCTCGAGCGGGATAGTTTTCTCGCGGGTCAGTCGTCGTGAAGTTGTATAGTGCTTGGAGAGAGGTGACGTGGTTTGGGTTTGTAGTTAGTTGAGAGAGATACTGCGGGAGGCTGGTGATGAAATCTACGGCGACGACGGTGTTGACGGAGCCATAGAAGGTTATGGAAGAGGCATAATACTCATCCCATTGAGAGAAGTTGGCGTTGTCAATGATGGTTGCGCCGGCGGCTTTGAACTCCTTAATGGCGGCCTCGAAGGCGGCCAAAATAGGCGCATCTAGGTTGGAGTCTCCGGTAGGTGTAAAAGCATTGCGTGGAATTCCGATGCGCTTTTTGTTCAAACTGTTGGATTTGAGAGATTTGGTATAGTCGGGTGGGTGGGAGAAAGGCTGTGCGTTGGTGTAGGAGTCGCTGGGATCTTTACCAGCAATTATATTGAGAATGTGAGCTGCGTCGGTGACTGTGCGAGCGAGGGGGCCGATGGTATCCTCACGCTCGCTTATAGGGATGACGAGGGAGCGAGATGTGAGACCTACAGTCGGCTTGATTCCGACCACGTTGTTGACGCTGCCGGGGAATATGATGCTGCCGCTTGTTTCGGTTCCGAGTGCTGCAAAGGCTAGTCCAAGGGATGTCCCAACGGCGCTTCCGCTGGAGCTCCCGCTCGGGTCCTGGTCGGTGGCATATGCACCATGCACCTGTCCGCCATGGGCGCTCCAGCCGTTGCAGGCATTCCCAAAGCTGGACCGGAAGTTGGCCCACTCGGACATGCTGGATTTGCCGAGGATGATGACGCCAGCTGCTTTGAGCTTAGCAACCACCGTTGAGTCCCGAGGTACGGTTGCACCGAGTAGTGCGAACGAGCCGGCTGAGTTATTCATTTTGTCCTTGGTTGCGATGTTGTCCTTGACCAGCATTGGGAGTCCATGAAGAGGGCTTCGGAGCTTGCCATGGGCTCTCTCAGCATCGAGGGACTGTGCAATAGAGATCGCATCTGGGTTTATCTCTGTGATAGCATGTAGTTGCGGCTGGACTTCCTGAACTCGTTGAAGGTAAGCCTAGTTTGTTGTTAGTCAAGTGACACTGCCAAGGCTCGGGGGATTATTCATACCTTGACAAGGTCAACACTGGTGAAATGCTTCTGCTTCAAGCCTTTCATTAGATCGTCGACATTAGCGTCCAGAAGATCTGGAAAGTTGGGTTTTGGTTCTGGGATTATTTAGTTATTAATCTTGTTGATGCATTTAACAGCGCTTACTTCTTTTGGCTGATCTAGGATCACTCAACCCAAACACTCCAAGAACCAGGAGCAAAAGCACCAGAATTGGTCTGGAAAGCATCGATGCGTTTTGTCAGATCTGACCAAAGACAATTAATAATGAGGTTGATGATTTGATAAAATGATAACCGCCCCTGAAGTCGACGGCGACGAAGTAGGTTTGCGAGCGGGCAAAGCGATCGACACGAAAGTAGGAATTCTGAGTCTCAATGATCCAATTAAATAGGACCTCTCCGTCTTGTTTTACATCGAAGGCATGGAAGACGCATGGAAGCTTCCAAGAACACTTATAGAAGCTCTGAGAGACAGGTAAAAATCTCACCTTGCTTTGCTATTGATACCCCAATGCGGTTAGAGGTGTTGGTTGAGAGTCAAGGACACAAAGGATTAGGTTCGTTTTGATGATAGGATTGGATAGGAAAGCAAAGATATGGAGCTTAATTAAATAGTGGGATGAGGCTTACTGGTTTGTGTTGGTTTCGTTGATAGTTTGGGGTAGTTCATGGCGAGAGGGGGTCAAGAGGTTGGCAGAAACGTCCGCTTTATTGACGAATTGCAGGAAATGGGATGCATATAGGATCCATAGACCGGTCTTAGAATTCTAAAGATATCAGCTGAGACTCAATAATTATTCAGGACGAAGATTAGACGTTGTCTACCTCAGTTTGTCGTTCTCAGAAATCTCCAGGCCGTAATTCTGTCAGCGACAACCAGCGCGGCTAAATTGCAAAAATGAGAAACCAATACGAGGAACGACGACCTTGAGATACCACTCTATATAATGTATTACATTCACTACCATATAGCCCCCAATGCCTTAGCAACCAATTTTGCAGCGCAAAAAAGTCGATTGTGTTGGGAAAGTGAAGTTCGTAACCAAATTCGGATAAAAGTTGCTGCAGCTTGACGTGATACCTGTGTGCATCTCGCATCCGAGATGTTGGTTACACAAACTATAACCGGGCCGGGGTCATTCCTCCGTCATAGCGAAATTGACCGTCCTTCCCCAACTTCTTTCCGTAACCACTTCCGAACCTTACACACTTCGCTTCGGATTTCGTGCATCAATTCTTGCCGATCATGATCGTCGTTTCTTGATTACAAGATGCGAGGTCTGCATATACGAAGGTCTCATGCAACTATGGGATTATACACGCAATGGCAATTATGGCATAAGGGCATTTAAATGTCGATGCGCCTTTCAAACTCTCGCAGCGAGAATCTGCAATAGATGATCTGCGAATCCAGTGTTGAGGCAGGTCGGGAAGGAGCTTTCGCTGCGAAGACTCGCTGGTTTGTCCCAAGCAAACAATAACAAACTCTCTCACGGCGAGTAAGCGCCTGCATTTCGCTTTGAGTTTATTCGCTCTGTATTTACAACTGAGTGTCTCATTGGAAGGAGCCACCGCCCTATATTCCTTTTTCCTTCTTTTCTGTCTTTGTCCCTTCCACTGCATCTTTAACCTCAACATGCCATATAAAACAACGGTATATCAATGTCTAACTCGGCAATCCCGAGCGACTGAAATGAAGTCGTACATATTTTAATTCCTTCTGTTTCATTTTCTGCGAGTCATGGCCAGTTTCCTCTGGCTGCATATTGTTGGCCACTCTATGCCTTCACCTATTGGCTGATTTCTCGGACTCGCATCCCATGCCGGCGGGTAGAAATAAAGGTAGACTACTCTATGGGATATAAGAACGAGAGTAATATCCAGCAACCCATCGATATAACGGTATTTTTCTTGAATACCTGCTGTGAATTTGTTGGGACACGACAAACGTCCTGGTTTTGCCTTGTGTTCCTTGTGCTTATCTGATCCATACAGTGCTGCGCTGGTGGCCTCTCACATGGCCTCGCTTCGAAAAACAAGGCGACCCTTTACGATTCAGGGCGCCCCTCATATAATACTTCATTTATGACTGCGCGCAAAAAACCTGTAAGAACCAACCCCTTCCCAGTCCTCATTCCAAGGCTGTTCTCAAAGAGCCTGTTATCACGTTTGAGTTATGCTGAGCCACATATAGATTCGTCAACCCTAAGGCGTTGCCTGTGAGGCAGTCAAAGCGTCAGAGAGCTGAAGGTTGGGCTCTTGGGCGTCCTCCAAGCCTCGGAAAATGTAGAAAACCCAGCCTTACTTTCAGACTGGGCTTGAAGGACTGCACGCTGTCGTTCAAGTGTACGAGTACTCTGAACGTGGAAATGTCCCCCCTCCACGCGTGTTAAGCTGGGCAGCAGCGCAGGAAAAGCGCTGACTCGACATACGCAGCTTGAACATGCTGGGCAATCAGAGTCGAAAACATCGATAACCGCAACCCAGGTTTTGCAGGATCTGCCATGCAAAACTGCCCAGATGCAGTCTGCCATGGGATGTTAAGAATCAAACGCCTCGTTCGTCTTCCCAAAACCCGTGACTTGTCCGTCATCCATTGGATTGTCGGACGAAGACTGGCGGTGAGTAGGCAAACCTAGAGGCTCCGATGTCAGGACGTCAGAAACGGTCCCTTGCTTCCCAATAATGCGCCATGGACCCCCGCAGCGAGGCAACCAGTCTCCACTGTGGGATACTGTCACACCGCTGCCACAACGAATACCTCGGCGAGGCCCTTGAAAACATCGTGAAATTGAGGACGCATTTCAGTGCTACGGAGCATTGTGGGGGCGGGCCGTGACCTCTCTCCTGTACCAATCAGGCTAGTAAAGCTGGCCCGATGTCTCGGTGAAGACCCCACACGAAGGATCGCCCACAAGCGACCCGCCCAGAGAGTTAGCTCGCTGGCCAGGCACCCGCAATGGCTTTTAAGCGGCCAAACGCGGATTACCTGTGACACGACAACTGGGCACGCGGAACGCCCAGAGGGACAATCTCCTGCCCCCTTTCGTGGCCTTCTCATGACCTGCAATTCGGTGGCAATGCTGAATAGCATGGCGACTGGTGGGAGGTAGCAGAAATGTTTCACTCGAAACACCAGTTGTACGAGCTTATGTGAGGAGCCTGCGCGTCGGAATACGACAAATTGAGGTGGAGAGAGCGGAATATTGAACCGCATTCGACACGGGCTCTGTGAGGCAACTACGGCCCCTGTTCTTGGGCGGTAGGGAGGGTAACACTCGGTCAGACACCGAAGTGACCGGGGACGTGGGTCGGTCGATAATTGACAGGGGCTCACGGTTCCAAGGGGAGGACAGGCTAACGACACAACGCCCAGGCGGAACGGGAGGTTGAGGAGGCATTGCGGGTGTCGAGTATGAGAGGGGTGGCGAAATTACAATGACTCAAGCTGAGCTGAGCATCCCGATATCATACCGAAGAGAAAGGGGTTGGTAAGTAGCTGTTGTGGCGAAAAAGAGTTCAGCTTCATCGTTTTCCATGGAGCGAGGAAATAACATAGCTGTGTACCTAGTATATGGGACTTGAGCTTTTGTTGCTACGTATCAATGATATGTATTCGATCGATGCTATAAGTCAATTAGTTGCCCCTGATTTGGCCGGGGGAGCCGAGTGGAGATTACTACGCCTCCAGCGGCTGTCAACATGCGTGGATGATCTATCACACTCGCTATTCACCAGTTCCAGTACAACAGAGCGGGATGAGCCCCTACATCCCGAGTCCATATTTCGGCATCGGCACAACCAGGCTTGCACATTACACACACAATAATATAATTTCCATGCAAGATTGTCAGTTATGAGACAGGAATAAAGAACTTTATGAAAACAAATATGTCTGTCTGCCTTTCTCTATCACGAAATCCCCCCCCCCCGCTCATAATGGACACAGCCCTACGTCTATTCGCCACCGTCCCACGATCTGGCAATCTCGCAATCGCCGAGCCTAGATATGCCAATCCAATTGACAGTTGTCGGTAACGTAACACATATTCCCTTTAAAGTCGGAAAAAAGAAAAAGCAGGATTTTATCTAACCCTAATAATATGCACACACACAGGCCATTCACGGAGTACGCGCGATCCCCGTGGCAAACTTATGCACGCCACAGTAGAGCCACATCTAAGCCACAATTCCCTACGGCAGGTTGTTCTGACACTGCATAACTGGGGTTTGTCAGCCACAGATACAAAAATCGAGAGCTGTCGAGTGGAGCCTTTCATGATAGATGTGAGTGGTTGCTTGAACGTCGAAGTACCACAATTGGTCGCCGGGCTCATGCACATCGTTCGGGAGCGAATATAAAATGGTTACGCATGCTGCAGACACCCTCTGATCCCGGCACTGCCGGAGGACGATTAGATTAGTGTCCGCGGCGGAACGGAACGGAACGTTTTGTTTGCGATGTTTGTGCGGATGAGGCCTTTAATTTTTTATATTACCTCTCTGGCTGCCTCACCGGAATTTCTTGGGTAGGCTATTCTACTATGCGGGAAAATACGGTTTTTGCCAGGGAGTACAGCCGTAGAATGTATGTGTTTTTTGGAGTTTATTAGATTGGGGAGTGGAGGGGTATATCGACGATGCATACCTCGGTGACACCTTCTATGTATCACTTATATGCAGGGCCGTTTGCGCGCGCTCCTCCCATCGCGGGAGACGATCCCCTTCTCACATGTATGTAACATCCTCATTCTCCCAACCCCTGATAGCTTTCCCGATCCAGTCACCGATCGCGCGCGATATATCTGACAAGCCCCCAACTATGCCACCTTCCGTTAGAGCACTGTCAATATGACCCAGAAGACAATTCTCCGGGATTGATCAACAGGGGTCCAAGCCGCAATATCCAGGCACAACAGCGAAACCTAATCTCCATGGGAACCCTGCGTTGCTGTATTTAGATCGAGGCCGCCAGAAATAATTTACCGACTAGACTAGGCAGCCATCATGCGCCCCCGGGCCGAAGAGTCACTACACGGCCGAGACTTTTGGAGAACCGGACACGGCGTTCAGTTATTTACCTCGAGGATAATTTACACCGACCGACCGGCGGGCTATAAACGCCAGCCTTGTGGTCGCCTTGACCCCATTCAGCCTTTCGTCTTGCGAACTGCGTCAGCCGCACCCGTTGCCGCGTCTGGCCGGCCTCGTGTTCTTATCGTGGGCACAAGGTTTTGCTTACTCAACTTTCTGACACTCGCGGTGCTATTCCATGCGGCTCGCTCGGCGAATATGATCCCATTAGTGAGCATCTCGCATTGCTATATCGGGTATCTGACTCGTTCCCGCCACCACACACAACACACACATTATGCACCCCACACCCGCGAATCCGCATGGAAGCCTTCTACGGGACCGGGGCATGATATAGGTCCGCATTCACGTAGGTAAACGTTTCGTAACTTACGGCTTTGAGGTAGTGGTGTGGATGGCAGCTATTTGCCGATATTTACGAGCTACCCACCTGCTACACCTTCATGCTGTTTTCTCACATGGAGTGGCACAGCGAGGTCCATTCAGTGACTCCTCTGCCTGCTCGGGGCATCATGAGACAGTGATTACCGTAAGCTTGCCTAATACTCTACGTAGTCAGAAGCAACAGAAGCCACAGAAGCCACAGTGAGGCAGCTGAAGGATCAAACGTGTGACTGCAACGCTCCAGCTCATCGTGTGTACTGGTCGCCCTGCGGCGCAGCTGACACCTCATCGGCGTCGCGTACTGCTGCAATACTAGGTCTTCTGTTGGCGGACCAGCGTCGACGTCTTATGATCGTTCTTGAGCTGGTTGGAGAGGCCGAATTATCAGCCCTATGGCAGATATGAGACTGCCGCCTAATCCTAATCCTGGAGCTGAAGATTATGCGGGATGGTTGGTGGTGGGGTGCTGATGTTGGGGTCGCTGACGTTGGCGAGTGTGGCTTAGCTAATCAGCTCTGGCGATTAGTGGGGAGTTAAAATAAGGTATGCTGCGTTGCGTTGTGCTGGCGCGCGTCAGATGTTGTTCACCACCTATTCGGGGGTTATCTTTCGGTCCCTGATCGGTGGTGTTGGAAATGGGAATTGTAACATCAGAAGGATTGGTGATGGGCAGAATTATTTTGTGTAGGTAAAACTAAGCATTGACTATCATGTGTCTCACGTTCGTTGCCTACTCTATCCCTATTTAGGCTAGCGGGATTTTGACCGCTGTCCACATTAGGTCGCGCGCTAGAAACCGTAGTTATTCCGCCCGGGGGCACGTTCCTCTATCACGTCCGACCGTCGCGCTTGTGGGTTGGTTCTTACAAAATGGAACGAGGCTACCAGTCCCCAGCGCTTACAATACACGAGGCTAAGTGTTAACTATTGACGTATCACAGAGTGCAATCGCTTAAATTCATAACATTGCCGTTTTCGGGCGTTATAAGATCGTCATTATTATTATGTTTGACGTCAATTAGTGCGAATTACCCCTGAGGGAACAGACGCCCTCTAATTTTACTCAGCACACCTGGGCGGTGTGATAATGGGGGCTAAAACCTGGGAAACGAGTGAAGTGAAGTATTTCACGCCAACTCGGGTGGTTTAAGTGTGCAAGTGTGAATATGTGATGTGAATATGTGATGTGAAAAAGCCACGTCTATAAATCTCCGTGAGTGGGCTTGTACGACGACAGAGGGCTTTCAACTATTTTTGTCAGCCGCAATGCTAAGACGGCACAGCATGCGCGACGGAAAGGATTTAGGAAGCCGGAGGCCGGAATAGGATATGTTGATCACACAAATTCTGTACAAACAACTATGCCTGTGGTTTCACAAAATCCATAGACAGCACCAGTAACTGGTGCGTGAAACTTGAACCTAGTGAAACCCCACAAACAGCTAGGGATGTTATGATGTAGTGTAGACAGCTACCATTACTAGTAGAATCGGCGATGATGTGCGCCATTGCTGGGAGACGCCTTGAGATATAGATCTAAAGATATAAAGGGCGTCCCTCACGCGGAACTTGGTGATTTATCTATTTGAAAATCGGATTTGCTCACCGGTGTCTAGCATTGGGTCTAGAATGTGTTGTGGGGTACAGATGTATCCCTTGCCGTCACTTCTCTGAAACAATTGCTATTTGTGGAATCGAGAGGTATGAGAGACAAAGAAAAAAGGAGAAGAGAGGGGAAGGGAAGGGCTTTTTTTTGTTTGTTTGCTGAGGCTCAAATCGTTGATTTGAGTTTGTTCGAGGCTCTACGATTTGAGTTTGCCTATGAGGCTCAACTCATTGCCTCATATAGAGCATCATAGGCTCTAATATGTCTGTAGAGCCTCAACTCACACATATTGTTCAGCCTCATGTTGGATTGCATATGCGCGGCTCTGCTATAGGCGCCCGCCAGAGAAAAGAGCTATCCAAGGCAGCCTGCCAGCTTACCAACGAGGAGACCGTTTGAAGCCTGGAATTATATCTCCCGTCAGGCTACTCCGCCATGTGCACTCATAGCGTAATACAATCGCCCTGACCGGCCTCAAGTGCAACCCGGTTGTCTGGCGACCGCCTATTTGGCCGGCACTTGCAAGCAAGCGGACCCAATGCTGGCGCTGTGATGTTTCTGGCGGGAGTGAGCGAGAGGGAGAGGCTGTTGTGGTCGTGCAAGGGCAAACGCCAACAAAGAGCAATCTCCTGACTGGGCCCGTCGCAACACGGGCTCACAGTATAGAAACATGCCCGATGTGAAGGCGGGCTGCAGACGAAGAGGCCCATGGCCGCGTTTATGAATGCCGCGCCCAATGTTTGAGGGATTGACTCTTATGCATTGTTGGGGCTGTTGCACGCTGTCATTGACAGAAAATCAAAGGGAAAACGATAACAGTGAATGGAGTATGGAGTATGGAGTATGGAGTATGTGGATGTGGACGTGGATGTGGTGCCTGCGAGGTAGCGTGGCTACAGCCTTGCGTGGATGGGTGTCCAGGAACTAGTATTGTAGAGAATAATGGCCTCAATAAAAGGTTCTACAGGGATATGAGATCCACACAATTTTGATTCGTTGGGAGCCGTCTAAGAGTGCGCTAGCTCACCGAGCGCCAGTAAGAAATCAGGTACCAACACCCAATTATTGAAGTACTTTCCCGCCCTTGTTCTTATGTAGATGTACAAACAGTGGTACTTTCTACCTCAGGCTCCTCATGCGCTCCTCATGCTGTCGCGATGGACATGGGTGTGCGAATTTGCGAACCACCAAATGTACTCCCGTACCACACCCACACTGCCTTGGACCACAGAAATGCAACCTACAACCTGCAATCCAAATCTACTGCGGTATGAGTTGAGCCAAGCCTAAAATATATAAGTGATCAACTGCCCTTGATGATAGATGAATTTAGACTGCCACTCCCATCGGCCTTTCCTTCCTTCTCTGGTTTAATTTCCATTCCATTCACATTCACAGTCGCTCAATTTCAATCTCAATCTCAATCTCAATCTCGACCTCTATCCTCTATCAGCCTTACTCTCTCCCCGCACTCGGCTCGCCCAACCATCTCCAGCCATCGGATTTGAGTCCCCCACCCACGGAAACATTGTACTTATCATCATCTCTGTTTCCCACACTTTCCACACCAACAAAGTCAGCCTCTCAACGCGCAGATAGCCGCCTGTCCGGTGCAATTGCCAATACGGAGGATCTACATGTCGCCGAACGGGTGCGTTCCTTCCACTCAACTGTTCCCAAAATATCCCACTCCCCTTCCACCGCCTGTCTGCACATTTCTTTGTTGTGCGTGTTCGCGCACAGCCCGCCAAGCCGTATATGCATATCCACTTCGAGCTGTGCTGACTCTTCCGATTTGCCACAGAAAGGCAACAGTCAGTTACATAAACAAAGTCTTAATGATCAGGCGCGCTATTGTGCGCCAGAGATGTCCAGAAATGCAACAGACGTACAAGCAACATTGCAGGACAACTGGGTGAAATTGCTACGCGCAAGACGTGGGCCGTCAGCACTTTTGAAATGCCCTTATTGCTATGATCAGCCAACATTCACCGACGAGAATGATCTGTGGCATCACGTGAAAAAAACTCATACGGTTCACATTCCAAGAGACGAGTCGCGCGTAAAAAAGTTCCGAGATGAGGTCCTGGCAAAATCGCGAGCTCTTTCAAAGTACGGGTTATTGTTTGTGATATTTGAGACACGGTGCTGATAACATTAGGAAAAATGCTAATTCCCCGGAACCCTCGCGGTTACCAGGTGATGGGGATATCAAGGTGGAGGCAACGCAGCTGACCGCACGTAGGTTGGAAGACCTGCAACAGGCGGAGCTAGCAGGCAGCAATGCGGCGAAGCAGCAGCCTGTGATGAGTAACAATACGTTCGAGTCGGACGAGCAAGCTTATAAAAAGCAGGCTATTGGGCTGGGGAAGTCCCCATCGTCCTCGCACTCTCATGGTTCTACCTCGCGCTCGCATGCCTTGCCAGCCGCCTCTCGCAGAGCCGAATCTTCTCCAACTCAAGGCAAGGCTCGAAGGTCTATGGAATTTACATCTCGTGGACCTTCTTCAGGAAAGCGTCTGTTCGATCCATCCGAGCCAAGTTCGCCTCAGACTCAGCATGTAAGTTCGCCTGGTGGAAGCGCACAAGCGCGACCTGCACATCAGATCCGCAAGCGCCTGTCAAACCCCCAGCATGTAGTTGCTACGGCCACGGAGAAATCGGCCCCATCATATGCCCGCGGAACTCTCCCCGGAGACATCCTGATGTCTAACAAGTCACATGGTAAACAGGTATCTTCACCTACCTTTGACCACACCAGGATGGTTAGCCAGCCGGAGACACGGCCAATATCTCAAGAGCAACTAGTTGCTGAAGTTAAAGGCATATATGTCGGTCTTGTAATGGTTGAGGGCAAATGTATCCAAGTAGATCTTAAGCAGGCTCAGCTTGCAAAAGAAGCGCCGCCTGGGACCCAACCCAAACTGAACAACGAGCAGTATCAGGCATTAATCGCCCTGCATAGAACGTTGCTGCACGAGCACCACGATTTCTTCCTTGCATCTCAGCATCCTTCGGCTACGCCCGCGGTGCGACGCTTACCACTCAAGTATGCTATGCCAGCAAGACTATGGCGGCACGCCATCCATAGCTTTCTCGAGCTGCTCCGCAACAGACTCCCCGCGTCTCTCGATTACATGCTTGCGTTCATATACCTGGCTTATTCGATGATGACACTCCTTTTGGAGACTGTCCCAGCATTCGAGGATACGTGGATTGAATGTCTCGGCGATTTGGGCAGGTACAGAATGGCAATCGAGGACGACAACGTCAGGGATAGAGAGGTTTGGGCACAGGTCGCACGCCAATGGTACCTGAAGTCCGCCAACCGCTCTCCCACAACCGGGCGTCTGTATCACCACCTGGCAATCCTCGCACGCCCAGACGCACTTCCGCAACTTCTCTACTACGGAAAGTCCCTTGCAGTCCCCGTTCCCTTCACTGCAGCCCGCGAGTCGATCATGACACTGTTTGAGCCCACGCTGAATCCGGTTGCGGGTAAGCGTCGCTTCTCTGCAGTCATCACGGCAATCGTGCGTTCCCACGCCATCATCTTCACTGGAAAGCAGCTCGATACTTTCGACGAGGCTCTCGGAGAGGTCAAGAGCAATCTTGACGGGCACATTGCGCGCATCACCAAGAAATACCTGGAACAGGGGTATTACATCGCCATCAGTAATTGTATCGCCCTCCTGGGCTATGACGATGCCGAGAACCCCCTGGTTCTCTCGCTCAAGCCCCAATCCACAGACCAAGACACCATAATGCCCGACGCTGATTCAACATCCAGCCCGGCCCTCCCCCCCAAATTCGCCGCCGCACTGCGCCTCTTCATCCAAACGACCAAGATACACCTCCTCCGCATCGGTGACACAAACACCCTCTCCTTCCTCCACGTCACCCTAGTCTTCATCCGGCACCTCTCCCGCCACCCCTCCGCCACCTCCCTGATCTTCCACCACTTCCCCTGGCACCACCTCGTCCGTGCCCTCAACGCCCTCACC
>LNAR01001861.1:0-17699 GCA_001630585.1 Pseudogymnoascus sp. BL549 | reverse complement strand
GGGTATATAGCATCGCACGGAGCAGTACAGGGGTGCAGGGGTGGTCCAATGTAGTTTAGAGCCTGATATGCACGCCTCTATCCCTGTTTAGACGACAGATAAACCTGCCGACAGTATCAATATAGCAACATATTACCATGGATCCTCTACACATCCTCAACCACCCCGGAGACATCCTATACGAAGTTTTCAACTACTTCCAGCGTGGTAAAATATACCGAGGCTTATATACTCCTATATACGATGACAGGACCAAACTGCAAACCGTCAAAACTGCACGGCTTGTGTGCCGCCGCTTCAACCAATTGGCTTCACCACTTCTATGCCCTATTATTCGAGTACGGCTTGATCATGCCTCCCTATACTTTGTAGCCAAAGTTTCTATGAGCCCTCTTATTGCTAAGGGCGTTTACAACATTGAGATCATGGTAGATTACCGCCCAAGAGAACTTGCTACAGATCTGTTACTGTTTGTGAACCATCGAATGAGGTACATACAACACCAAGTTCTTGAATGCTGCATGGATGATATGTTGGAAATAAGGACCAACGGCAAGGTCGATGGCACAAATCCCAGCTATCCATATAAGGACTATGAGCAGACAATAGAGTACTACCAACAGATACGTTCGGCATGGAATGAGTATCTTCGGGTTGGAGATAAAGGGCTCATTTATGCTAGAAGTCTTGGATTTGTACAGCTTTTCCGCCAGGGCCGTCAAGAATATATTCAGAAGCATGAGGAGGAATTTCAACTAATTACTGATGGATCGTTTGTCGACAGGCTTGTATCAGCCATATCCCGAATGGTGCGCTGCACCTCCCTTTGCTTTGTTGATGGCGAAGATCTTTATTCTCTGCCAGAAAGCGTTAGTCCACTTGCCTTCCGAGATGACCCACGGAAGCTCTCTCGATTGATGACTTCGCCGCTATCGTGGGATAGAATTAGCTATATGAAGGGTGGGGCTGAAATCCCGCCAGCAAAGTTACTCTGGGAATTGCCAATTGCCCTCCATAAAGCCCCATTCTTGTTAATGAATCGCAGAATTATGTCCATGGTGTTGGAGGTACCGAAAATCCACTACGAGGCAAAAGTTACAACATGTAATAACTATGGAGATGTTACTCTAATACAGCCACTGTAGCGTGGTCCGACATAATGCGGTTTAAACCATCCCTCTGGATACACTGATCAAATTGGAAACTCTTTGCCAAAAGATCCAACTCATCGAAGCTTTTGTCCCGGAAAAGTTCTGCGAACTCCATCTGCAGCGAATCACTCAAGAAGGTTTGCAGAATTGCGCGATCTAGATGCTTCTGCGTGTTCCATGAAGTTGGATACAGATCCTTTGCCGTCGGTGAAACTTTATCAACCCATTCAATCAGTGGCTTCATCAGGTTCTCCACTTCCTCAGAGGGGTATTTTCCCCACGAGTCGAGCTGAAGCCGCTTCTTCTTCTCCAAGAAAGGCGCAATAAGCTTGTTCCAAGGAGAATCTGGGGAGGTGTGGACCATCCCTTGGAGGCCAATATCCTTGTATAACCAGATGGTCCAAGAAATCTGCGCTTTGTCGTAAATCTTCATCTGTTCCCCGAGTAGCTCATACCGCCCTTGGTTGATTTTCTCTGCTTCTGGCTCATACCGCGGGTTGGCATACACCGGTCCAAACTCGCCATTCCAAATTGCCGTCTTGTTTTCACGGTGAAATTCCGTCTTCCTTGCATATTGCCTGGCAAGTATGGCCTTCTGCTCATCCGTGCCGGTGAAGGGGCGCCCTGTCGGGAAGCCCATCATACTATAATCGTGGAGCGCATAGACGCAATTCGGTAGCACCTCGTCAAACCCACGGAACTCCATTGCGAAAGTGTTTCCGTCAAGCCAGAGAATGTGGTCTGGGTCAATTTTCCGGATTGCCTTCTCGATACGTTTGTAGAAAGCTGGCAGACGAACGTGCTGCGGGTCACACGGTTCATTGATGGGATTATAACCGGCAATCCAGGGGTTTCCTTTGTAGCGCTCGGCAAGTTTCTCCCAGAGCCATACCGTGCGATCTTGATGGTCCTTAAAGTCCCAAAATGCCGCGTAAGAAGTGGGGTTGTCAGAGTGCCATCCTGGGTTTTGCCCACCTGGTAGCGTGTGCATGTCCAGGATCGTATAGATGCCTTGCTTGGTGCACTTTCATAAATTAGCTACCGTTTATATATTGGAAGAACGTTCACTAACAAGTTCGATGGCTCTGTCGAGATGCTTGAACCCCTCTTCTTTTAATACTCTGGGGTTCATGTCATCCTCGAAATGGCGGTAGTTGAAAGGAATCCGGATGCAGTTCAGACCCAAGCTAGCAAAATACTTTGCATCTCCTTCGGTGAAGAATGCTTCGAGCCAGCGGTCAAAGAAGAAGTCGTATTTCTCCTGCCCCAAAACCTGGAGCATTGCTGCACGATGTTGCGATTCGTGGCCAGGATATCCCGTGATGAAATTCTCCATGTTAAGCCATCCGCCTAATCCTGCTCCTCGTAAAATGACTGCCTTTCCATTTTCGTCGACCACATTGGTACCTTTCACCTTCAGAATTCCGGTGGCCATGATTACTGTAATGATTGAATATAATTTGTGTAGTTTAAGGTTGTGAACTATCCACTATTGAAATATATCACACGGGAACATTTGTATGACATTTGATTCCAGAGCGAAGCCGTCAGTTGTATAAATACTCCTCATATACCGAATATTCCCCGCGTTTCCCAACTTATGCACGACTAGACCGGGTAAACTCACGACTCCATCTCTTGACGCAGTCAGTGGGCCCGGCAAAATGCACTTCGCGGCAAGTGCAGCTAGTTGGAAGTTACATTACTAAACGTCCTTGGCGCTAACAACGACACCAAGGCTGCTTTTTGCCTGGCAACTACATAAGTAGCAAGGAAACAACTGGGAACTTCGACTTGCAATTACGGATTACAGTATTTTTTTTAAGTTTAAGTTCAGCTAGTACTATTATCTATCAGTATTAACTCATATCTATAAGAATTGAGTTATTATAAATATCATATACCCATATTTTATTATCCTCCACGTTCATGATAATTATAAATCCGTTCATATTACCGCCAATCGGCACCTCCTCAATCCACCAAAGTGAACGGTCCACTCCTCATTCACATCCTGCAACACTAAGTTAACCAATAATTCATTACATTAGGCCCCAAAAAATAGAAGCCAAGGACTTAACAGACAGCTCTTACCTCAGAAGACACCTCTTCGGGAGTCAGACTCAGCTGCCAGAGAGTACGCATAGAAGTTGGCTTAGTATTGCCTGCCTTTATCAGCTGTGTGGTTTATTAATGCTTGTGAAACAATACCAAAAGACATAAACTGACCGAAAAGCGACGATTCAGACGCAGAATTAAAGTCGGGGTGAGTCTGGAGGCACTACTGATTCCTTGACGACGCGCTGTTGGCCACAGATGCTTCAATAACAGTTATCAGCTCCGTGTAAGTCAAATATAAGTTTCTTTACCTGGAAGTTATCAATATATCTCCCCCCTCACTTTGTGTGACATTATTCTTCTTCGGGACAATGCTATTCAGCTGTTGCATTGTGTAACAACACCAGCTCCGAGTCAACCCGAAAATTCTGCAACTGCAGTAGCAATAGATTATTATATAAGTACTATATCTACTCGTTATAATTATTTTTCGACTACATGGAAGCAGCATTTTTGAGAACAACATTCTTCATGAACCCCTCATAGCCGCGTCCAATCGTAGCAAACGGAGCCTCAATCGCAATAACATCTGGATGAAGTCCTTTCGCAAGCAGTCCCAGTATGGTCTTAATCTCAATCGTCTTGGCTTCTTCGCCCTCGGTCTTGACCGTTATAAACGTCTGTTTCCCAGCGCCGATTAGACTGACCTCCGTCCACGAGCCGACGGGGAACGAGTAGTCAATTGAATAGGCCTCTCCGCCAGCACTGAGAGTCACCTGCTTTGAATCGCCGTTACCGGTAGTGAGAATTGAATCTTTGCCGGTGAAAAGAGCACCAGATTTATCGCTCGTGGGCTTGACAGAGAATGACAGGGTGTAATTCCTGCCCTTGCTCTGGAGTGGGGTCTCGATATAGCATTTGCCGTCGAATTTGACTTCGGAGTTGGAAATCAAACATCCATGGAGAGTAGCATGATACCCGTTGCCTGAGTAATCATTGACTTTCCCAAGGTTCTTGGGATGAGAATCAAACT
This sequence comes from Pseudogymnoascus sp. BL549, assembly GCA_001630585.1. Classification (NCBI taxonomy): domain Eukaryota; kingdom Fungi; phylum Ascomycota; class Leotiomycetes; order Thelebolales; family Thelebolaceae; genus Pseudogymnoascus; species Pseudogymnoascus sp. BL549. The sequence continues at coordinate 13,457 of LNAR01001861.1, read as the reverse complement.
TGTAGTGGGCAATCGTATCCGACCGGGAACGAATGCTACGGTCGAGGTTCTGCGCGGGAATGGCGGCATGGATCGTGTCAAAGACACCCTCGTACTCTTCGAGCGTGAGGTCTCCACCCCACTGTTTATCGGCGAGTCCTGGAAGAGCATCTCTCCACCCATAATATGCCTCTGAGACGGTGGTGGCATTGGGTCCTAAGTCGTTCCACTGGGCCGCGATATGTCCCAGGACTCCAGGATGGTCTCGTGGAGGGTTATTTGTTGCGTTTTTGGAGTCGAAGATATTCGGGGCATACGCTCCCCCATCGGCAGGATTTCCAGCAAAGATGCGAGTCAGGTTGAGATACCTAGGATAGCCGCCGTCGACTGCAGACTTACCTACCAGATAAAACGCATCATCCGAGTTTATCATGTTAAACCCTTTGTCGAGATAGTCGGGCAATGCGTTGTCCATCCAACCAGTCCAGTGCTGGATTGTAACACCTTTGTTAATATCCGTCTGGTTGAGCTCCCTTGGGAAGGTACCCCAGCTGAACATCTTGCGAGGCGGCGACTGTGCAGACAGGAACTCATTCATATCGTTGACGAAATCGATATAGACGTCAATGAAGTCCGAGTCGTATTCGTCGGCTCCGATATGCACTGTGTCAGAATAAAACCAAGGCAGGAAGGTCTCCCAGATAGTCTTCACGGAAGGGAGAGTTTCCGGGTGGCTCAGGTTAAGCATACTGATATCGTGCTCAAGGGCCAACTGGGGCCTCCATTGGGTGATTGCAAGGGCATGGCCGGGCGTCTCGAGTTCAGGGAAGACGGTGACACCTCGCGCTGCGCACTTGTGCTGGATGTCGTCAAAGACACCGCGGGTATACGACTCATTCGCAGACGAGCTAAGGCCAGCAAGCACGGGGTCATCAGACGAGAGGCGGAAGCCTGAGTATACGCTGTTACCGTATTCTTCGCTGTGCTTAGTAAAATCGACAGGGAGGTTGTCAGATAGATGGAGCTGGAATGTATTCTGCTTGAAGAATGACAAATACGAGCACATTTCGACCAAAAACTCTGGTGAATAGTAGTGGCGTGCGATGTCAAGCTGTGGGCATTTAGTGAAAGATAGGTCAAGATATTCTGTGAACTTACCATCGCCCCTCGGGTTCCCCAACCTGGAGTATCAACACCAGTTCCATAGGGAATCTTATTATCTCCAACAGCGGCAGCTTGCAGAACAGAGCGTGTTCCCCACCATGTCCCAAGAGGGGATGCTCCCGCAATAGTAATTCCTTCTTTCGTTACCGAAAGAGAATACCCTTCGGACGAAGGGCGCCCAGCAACATCACTGAACACTGTATCAGAATCAATTGTCAAAAAGATCGATCCCTTTTCTGGCTTGTCTCCGTATGTGAGAGTCACATAGCTGCCAATGGCGGTTTGAAGATCCCCCTCGAAAGTTTTGGCAAACTCGGCGAGTGTTGGGGGAATGAGGGTGTGTCCGTTTTTGTTGACCAGAGAGGCAAACCGTTTGTCAACGATGACTTTATGAACACTATGGAGGGGGAGTTCTCCTCCAGTGGCGGCCTCCTCAAACGGAGTCGATGGGATTGTCACGAGTTTCCCATAGCCTTAGTTCCCATCGTCAGCTTTCTGAAAGTATCATTAATGCGCATATTACGGTAGAAACAGGGGTCCCTATTGGAGGCAGTATTTTAAGGAAATCAAAAGCATACTGGACGAAATTAACGATACGACGGCCACCTTGAGGAGGCCATCCTTGGTAAAAAGTTGCATAGTTGGTGACGAACGATTTGCTCAACAGTGCATGGTCCAGGGCATTGAATTAAACAGGCAAACTGACATTGAAAGGCTATATAGTTGTTGTACGTCCGCGCTGGGTCATATATATGCAATTATCTCCATTGGCCCAGAATGCAACGTTGCCGGAATAGATCTTCTCCATGATGGTTTTAACAAGTTCTGGAGAAAACCAACCTGCGCCTAGCTGTTAGCTTTCGAGTCTTCATAAACGATCGTCTTCCTGTGTGTCCTATATCCATCATGGGCTTGAACGGCATCGGTTCCGGAGTACACTAGCTAAGGCTCATGCGGGGCAAGGGCCAGCGCCAGCGCCAGGTGCTGATCAACTCACATTCCTGTCATGGTAATAAGACGCGGTGGGAGATTGAGGATATTTACCACGATCCACTTTTCACGAGAGATTGTCAAGTTACAACCGAACCCAACACCAACCCCGCACTACTCTCCGGCGTTGAAGAGAAGATCGGCAAGATTTAGAGAAACTTGAGCCGATGTCGCTATAAGCCCCACACACTGCCATGCACAAATAGTAAGTGAGCTGCAAGAATTGTGATAAGGGGCTTAGTGTTGCTAGCTACCTAGCCGTGCCCGACGATGCTACCTTTTGCGACCATCCCCCGAGCAGCCTACTCCGCAGTTTATCAATCATTGCAACGTTGTTTAAACACGCCAACTGAATGATTGACAGGTTGGAATTTAGTAGTAGAGCTAATAGTGGCCCGAAATACGTCATGATGTAGCAGACCGCGGCCTTGTCCAGTTGTAGGGGTCAGCACCGTGATATATCATCTATAATCCTCAAATATCCCTGGCGGCCATGTTCACCCCCAACTCAGACAGCCCATCCTTTCCAAAGCGAGAGCGTGGGGCTTGATTCACTGAATCCGAGACTAGATATATCGGGATACGTGCTAATAACGTTCTTTTTGCTGTGTGGCTTCATTTGAAGAGAGAGGGGCGGGCAGAGACCGAGTGGTCGGGGCCATGGGCCAGAAACATTTCAGTTTGAATGAACTCTATCCACCCTTACTAGAATATAACATGCTTCATTTATTATTTAATTATACTGCTATTCTTACGGGAAACGGCAGGTCGTGTGTATCCCTTTCCTGTGCCGCCATCTGTTCATCAGATGGGAACATCGTATTCTGTCTCGAGCCTCTCCGCCAATATTATCGTATGCATGGTCGCTAGCAAAATACCTCCCCAAACTCCTCGCTGTTTCTTGTTGCATGAATGAAAGCCGCCATAGATATCCACCATGCTGTCGCCATAAACCGAGGCGGACCAAAGAAATGCTTCGCGCCGCCCCCCGTTCGTACGGGTCCGCCGTTTATAAAGATATATACAGATCCTTCTCTTTGATCTACGTCAAAGTCCAATCTCTCCCTCTAATCCCCTTCTATTTCTAGGAGGTTTCGCTCATTACTCGCTCATCCGGTTTAATATTTCTTCGTCGATCGCCGCTGCAGAGAGAGTAAATTTAGCTTTGGTCGACTGCATGTAGCAACTAAACGGGCCTATCTCCGACTTCTATTGCGCTACCAGCAACGAACGCCTGCGCGAGCAAAGGCGACTCCCTAAGAAAATAGGAAGATACTCACATATATCTTCATTTGGTTCAGCTGATTGCACCACCGTCACGACCCTGCTCACAAGCTCCACCCCAACAACCGCCCCCGCAGCATTCGCTTCCGCCCTTCCAATCCCATTCTGTAAGCCGCTGCCAACACCATGATTCTCGTCACTCATCCTCAGCACAATAATTCGAATCCGATATTCACCAAGCCTCTCGATTCTCAGGTTCCGAAACACGAAACCCACCCCCGAGCCGTCAGTGAGGGGCGTGGCAGGGACCGCGAGAGTGCCCGTGAGGTCATCACCACTTACCCCCGACAGATCCACGATTGCGGCCCCCATGCTCGCGGGGACAAGCGAGGCGACAGCCATGAGGTTGTTCGCGTCCGGGGAGAGCTCAGAGGTGGGGGGCGTGGGGAGGATAAAAGTAGGTGGTGGGATGAGGGTAGTGGACGGCCTCGTAACGGGCGGTGGTTGGATGGCGAAGTTGTAGAGTTGTGGTGGAGTGTGAGACATGGCGGCTGGTGGGGTGCGCGTGTTCGGACGAGGTGATGGGTCTGTCTCCAAGTAGCTTCGGGGACCGGGTTTCTGTTTCCGGGTTCCGGTGTAGTGGCTCCTTTCAGATAGTGAGGGTGCGTGTCTCAGGTCACTCTTGAGCCCGGGCACGAATGCGCGAGGCGTCTGAACCGGTTATGGCAGGGGCGATAAGGCGCGGAAGCTTTTTGACGATGGCTGGATTTCCTCACGGACCAAGGTAGATGTTCGATATCCCCGAAAGCTTTAGTCGTGCGTCAAAAGTGCGTTGGACGGCTATTGTTCCTGTGGCAAGTTGATGGCGATATGAAACCTCGACTAAAACCGAAGGAGGAGCAACGTGTACGGAACGTGTAAAACGATGCGGTCCATAAAGAGGAAGGAGCGAACGAACATATATACAAAACGATCTGCCCAGGCTCCCCAACAGAGCCAACGAGGTATCCCAGCCGGAAGAGTTGATATCAGGTATGCGAATTTATAATATAGAACCTGTCTCGGCGTGGTGGAAGAAAAGGAAGTGAGGCGTCACCTTGGACATGGTCACAATGGTGTCGGATCCCACTCCCAACCATGCCCAATCCCAATAGACCGGTGATGGGGGTAATGGGGGTAATGGGGGTCGATGGGGGCGACGCGACATCGGGGAGGTCAAAGTCCCAGAGAAGGGGAGGACATTGCATAAGTCCATGCACGATCGACGATCGTCGATGAGGTATGCGGGATCAGCAGCATGGACCAGGGATACCATGCTCTGCTCATTACCACCAGACGGCCGCCCTACCAATCAGTACGCCTACAGTGCGAGACAAGGCTTGGGCTCAGCCTTCCCGGGGTCGTGAGGTGGAACATTTCCAACAAATAAGACGGGTCCCAGCTGTAACCAAATTACCGATGGGATGGGGCGGATGGGGTCACAAAGGAGCTATATTGTACCTACCATGGTATTTTATCGATTTGTACACACTTGGAGTAGGTCAGATGGGGGTACAGAGTGCCTGATGGGATTTTGCCAAGGACCGTTAATCTTTGGGGGCCCTCTTCTCCGTTCCCCGTGAATTGACAGGCATAGCTCACATACTATACTGCACGACTTGCCCCTTTCTTTTACCAAGAAGCCTTACCGCATGGGGCTGACAGCTGAACATGCCGGATATCCTCAATTGTATCCCGGGGGAGCTGATAAACCAGTCGGGTCTTTCCCGATGTACCCTTGCCTCGTGGGCGAACACTTTACCCAATAATAGGTATTCCAAATAAACTAAACAGACTCTTGGTCGCTGTGGCACGAGAAACCTCCACCGTGTGCCAAACTTACTCTATACTCTATCTTAAAACCAAAACACCAGGTAAAACCAATATGTACAGCTCTGAAAGACAACAAGAATCTCGCCCGGAACCACGCCTCCCCGAATCACAACCCGCCGGAACCGCTACGCTCCTGTGTCGGCCCCTCATACTCCCACCTCACAATGAACGCGTGGATGAATGGCTCGTTACCCTTGCCAGCGGCGCTCCGTCCCCATCATCTTCAACCGCCTCCTCGGGCACTTCCGTCGATGGTAAAACCATTCCTGGCACTCCACTTCCAGCGTCCGCTCCACTCCTCTCCCCTACCCTCTCATTCACACTCTCAACTGCCAGACCCCCAAGCGTCTCCGCAATATCACTTGTAATACTTGTCTCTCTTCCAGTGCTCACCTCACTCTCCACGCTCTCTTCCCTACCCATTCTGCCTTCCACCCTTGTGCCCCCTTCCAGCGGCAGGTTAGACCCCATTTCCTGGATCCCGGTTGTTGACCCCGTTGGTGTAACAGCAACTGAAGTTGTCTCTGAGCTCCTCTCCGACGTCTTGGGGCTGAAGACACTCCGACTAACCGGTGATGGATTCTCCGTGCTGGCACTAGATCCATTGTTCAGATTATAACGAGGAGGGTCAGGAACGCGAGAAGCAAACGCGCCTCTTTCTTGCTCCTCAACAAATTCCAGTACACTAGTTTCTAACCCCTCTCTCTCTAAGGCCTCTTCATCAATCAGAAGCTCCATTCTCAGCTGACTAGTCCTTCGCGGTCGGTGGGGTATTCTCGATTCCGCTATGTGGGGGCCCGTCCTCACACTTCTAAACCCAATGTAGGGATCCCCAAATCTTTCTTCTTCGGCGGATTCTATCAAAGTTGCCAATGTGCGTGCACTATTTCGGATGTCCTCTCGCGACATATCAGGCGGTTCAGGTGTGCTGGCACGCGCGGGGGCAAGTGATGTGACATCGGCGGCGCTGTCACCGCCCGACGAAGACTGTTCTACTGACTGGTATAGTCTCTCTATGCTTGGGAACATGTCATTAGGAGACCAGAGTCTGTTCAGATATGATGAGCCTTCTGATAATGCCAGGGAGCGTCTTCGAGGTCGTGGTGGTGGTGGCGGGGGCATGCTCTCTCTATCCGCCAATGCCCACTCACCGGATGACGGAAGGGAGGGGCTATCATCGACGTCTTCTATGCGCTGTGTATTTTGGCCTTCATCTCCTATATTTGGGAGCTCGTTCGTTGGCCAACGTGGGGCTGGAAGCTCGAGATTGCGAAGCCGTGGAGTTGGGGGCGGGCGCAGGCTATGTCTATCCGCCAAAGTCCAGTCATCGGTTGACGGGAGGGCCGGGCTATCACCAACTTCTTCTATATGCTGTGTAATTTGGCCTTCGTCTCCTATTCTTGGGGTCTCTCCGGTTGACCAACGTGGGACTGGAAGTTCGATGCCTTCTGAGACTGTGGTCGATCGGGGACGAGGCTCCGAATCGGACGGTGGCCTGGGAACGGGCGCACCGATGTGCGGATCAGACCAGCGCCTACCAGCCTGAGGGCCACTGTTGGAGTCGGCCAGCGGATTCCGGATGAGCCTTCCATCGCGCTGCAATACCCATAGAGCGGGCTTTTCTCTCTCTAAATGGTCTATGAATGGCGACTCGCGGATAGACTGTCTCTTAGCAGGGCGTCTTTTTAGGGATGACTTGTCGGGAGCCGGTCTCTTACGGCTGGGTCCTGACCCTGGGTCAAGATTTCCTTGGGTTGAAGTTCCCTCGTCGGCTGCCTTTTCAGTAGTTGTCTCCTCAAACGTGGCCTTCTTGGGCGTGGATTTTTCAATCGCGGCATCTTCAGGCGAAGCCTCTTTTGGCACAGGTTTCTCAGACGTGGCATCTTCAGGTACGGTCTCTCCTGGAATGGTCTCTTGTGGAGTTGGTTGACGCATAGGAGTCTCTTCGAGGTTGGGACTTCGAGAAGTGGCACCTTCAGGTGTGGCGGCCTCTCCCGAAGTGGTCTCTTGCAAGGCTGGTCCAACCATAGGAGTATCCGCAAGATCGGGGTCTGAAGAAGTGGCATCTCGAGCAATGGCAGCTTGGGCAATAAGTGCCTTTGCGATAGACTCTTCTTCGGCAGTCTCCTTAGAAGCTGTCTCGAGGCCTTGCATATTTTCAGGGGTGTCTTCTTGAGGGGCCGTCTCTGGAAGCTTATTGTCCTCTACTTCAGCCAGGTCAGATACTACCTCCTCGGTAGATTCAACGGTGGGCTGGCTATCTTGCAGCGGCAGAGCCTCGTCAGAACCACCCTCTGGGGGATTTTCAGTAACTGCGGTTGACTGTGGGCTATCATCGATGGCAGAGCCTTCTTTGATTGGTGATCGAGGTGCAGGTCCAGGGGCCCCATCACAATTCTGATTGTCCGGATCGCCTTCCTGCGCAGCAACAGCCCCGCTATCTACCAGCGAGCTGAACATGGCCTCTCCTTCATCATCTCCCATCTCGGTGGTGTCCCGTCCCATCATTCTTGCTCGCCATTTCGCAATTCGTATCCTCGCCAGCCCCGCCTTCTCTCGCCTTATATTGTCTGCCCTCTCTCTCGCGTCATCCATTCGCTTGATCATCATGCCGGTAACAACAAACGCTGGGTCTTCCAATTCTTCGTCTGGATTCCGTTCTATGGTGTTAAGACAAATTACCTGGCGCCTGTCAGTCATAATCCGCGCCTTGTAGGTCAGTGCGCCAATCTCCGCTGCCCATTTCCTGCGGTGACGCTCGATAATTGTGCAATGCTCTAAAGTCTCTATTGTCTCCTGCTCCTCTTGCCCCTCCTGCTCTTGTATCTGGTCCTGGTTCTCGTGGTCTAGGCCGTTGTCTTCACTCTCATCAAAGTCATCGTCGCCCCAATGCGCATATACCACGCCCTCCATCTCCTCAGTCCCGTCTACATCTGCTACCTCAGATACTGCTCTTTCCTTCCCCTTTCTTCTCACTCCTCCTCCCTCGTGACAATCGTCTTGACACAGGGTGCCGCACACATGCCGCCGCAATACAACATATTCCGGAGTCGACGGCGTCTCAGGTATAACCCCCTCCACCTCTGCCCCTGGAAAGTGATGCCGCGGCACCATAGCCCCCCATTTTATCGACGGATTTCGCACTGCCATTGTCTGCAATCCCCCAAACGCGTCCTTCAGAGGGTCGTCCATAGGCGGCGTATAAGGCATCAATCTGTTGCGTCCAAACGCTTCATGTCTGATAGCGTCGTCTAGCTGGGCCTCAATGTTGCCAGGTCCAAAAATAGAACCAGTTGGCACCCTGTCTGTTACAACTGCGCTGTTCTTCACAGTCGTCACAATAACACGTGGGGAGTGCGCAGCTGGTGGCCCATGATGTTCGACTCCCAGTCGTATCGCCTCCACTTCTTCGAGAACCTGCCGCCTCAGGGTGCGTGTGGCAAAGCTGTAACTGGCGAGAGCTGTGCGGGCATCAAGGAGGTGATCGCCGGCCCAGTTAACACTCACGGCGTTCTCATCAAATCTGACATCGGTGTCATAATCCATGCTGTCGCTATCACCGGGCTCGGAAAGAGGCTCATCCCTAGGGCCGGAGGAAGGCTCTTCGCTGGGGCCGGAAAATGGCTCATCGCTGGGGCCGGAGAGAGGCTCATGAGGTGACGGCGGGTCTGAATCCATGTGGAGCTGGGATATTCACGTCGCTGTCGTGCTGCAGAAGAGCTCTAGGGACGCAGATGTAGGTTGCTTTGGAGGGCAAAGGTACAAATGCGGTGAGCTGCATCCTTACTGAGGGAGTCATTGCGATGTAGTCACGGAAGGCGCGTGTAGCGCACCTCCAGATTCTCCTTCTATCTATCTCAAGGTGAGTGAAAGTACATAGTTTTGGCAATATTAGCCACATCGTAAAGGAAAGAACTACGCACCATGCCTTCCAACTTCCTTAGCGCCCCTCGTGAAACTGTAAAACAGGCATATTAAGACCCCAACCTAAACAAAACAATCATACATTGCTATTCTAAAGTAGGGTATCTCAATGTCAATCTCCGCTCTCCTTCCCAAGGACCGCTAAAATCAACCCCATATCAATTACAAGAAATTCCAGCACCGATTCACGCTCTGACGCACATCCCCTCCATTCCCGTCACCAACTCCACCTCCTCGACTTCTTCCTTCACTTGCCCTTCATTCAAGAGGGAGTACACCGAAAGCCCCACATCATCCATCTTCTCTTTGTCACCTGGCACTCGCACCTCCTCCACCTCAAACATATCCTCGTCCTCCTTTTCATCCCACGTTTCCACTCTACTTGCCCCAGGAAATTCCACAATCCCCGCCTCCAGCGTTCTCCTAATATCCTCAAACATGACTTCCATTGGGCAAAAATACCCCACCTTCTTCTTCTCACTCCACGCAAGCACATGCCCACACGCACCACCCTCAGCAAGTACCCACGCTCCGCTATCCCCGGGAACCCCTAGCCCGCCCTCAACGGTGAAGCTCTGGCTTGGCGTTTGCCTTCCCCGAAACTTCACCGTCGTCACAGCGCGCTGGATCTGACCCTGCGTGACACCCGACGTCCGCGCCACCGCGCGCACAGCCAGCCCACCCAGCTGTGCGGTTGGGACCAGTGCACCGGGCCACCCCGCTGGTGCACCCACTACCTTGTTCTCCCCCGGTGCTCGGCCGGGGGAGAACCGAAAAAGAGCCCAGTCGATCTCATGAGTCAGTCCGAGGCTGCAGGCACGGCGACGCAGGCCCGACGAAGCATGTAGTGGTCCCAATGTGTACGAGTTGAGGTAGTCCTCCGTCATTGTGTCCGCAGAGGGGAAGATGCGAGGATCGACGTCGTCGAGGGCGGGCTGGGTGACTAAGTACCCTGCCGCGCAGTCGGGTGCAATGCCGCCAATATCTCCTGGCTCGAGGGCTGAGGATTCGTCGCTTAGTATGCTGGAGGCGATGGACGATGTCTCGGAGTCACAATCTGAGAGTTCGTAGCCAAGGGATTCGAGAGCCTCCGTCGTGAGTGGGGCGGGTCCGGATTCGGCGTCAGAGGACCGGATTGTGGGAATGGAGTAGTCATCATCATCGCCTTCAGAGTCGCTTGGAACATCGAGCATGTGGTGCACGGTCAGGCCAAAAGGTTCGCCGTCGACCATAACTAAACCACCGAAGGATACTGGCATTAAAGCCTGTCCCTCTGCAAAGGCGCCAATGGAGGCCCCGTTCACTGGGCGCTCCTGGTGATGTGGGTTCTTGGGTTCGATATACTCTTCGTCCCGTGCCATTGATCGCTTTGGGGCGCGCTTGCGTGAGCGCATGACCTTGCCGCGGCACACCATCAATCCGTAAGTCGCGGAATCGTAGGAGAAATGACGCTTGAGGATGCTTTTTACCTTGCTAACGCTAGTGCATACAACTAGGATAGTAGGCTTAGCTTTCTGCGCAGTCTCGCCGATGCTTTCGAGACTAATCTCGACAGACTCGGGGTATTTTCGGTAGAAGCCCCGGAGAGCATGATTAATCTGCGGCATCAGTGTATCGTGCCAACGGTCGAGATGCTCCTGAATAATCTCATTGCTCGGGAACCTCCTCGACTTCGGCTTTGGTCTAAGGGTGGCTTCTTCAATTTGCACTGGTATTTGTCAGAAAAGAGTCTTAAGTTTGACACAAAGACCACTCACCAATCTGGGACTTCTCGGAAATAGGCTCGGGCTTAATATGAAGACTCTGTATCATCTGATTCATCTCCATATCCTCCGCTTTCATCTGTTCTTCTTTACTTGGGCGCCTCGGCGGCGGTGGAGGTGGCGGCAGTGGCTTCTCTCGTCCAAGGGGGTGTCTCGGCGATGAGACACTGGAAGACGATGGCGCCGATCTATTCTCAGATTTGGGCATCTCAGGTGTGGCAGAAGGCGTTGACAATGAGGCGGCCTAGAAAACAGGTCAATTGAGAGCACTTCATGTGGTGTCTGGATAATACGTACCAGCAAGTCGTCTCCAACTTCCTCCTCTTCCTCCTCTTCAATAGCACAACATTTTTCCAACGAACTCAACACTCTCCCATAAACCTTCTGCAGTACCACATCAGATCGTGTAACCGCAGTTATTTCATCATCGACAGCACCCCAACACGCTTGTACGGCGCGCAGATACGCAGTCCCACAGCGTGCCGCGAGCTGCTTATTTACCTCCTCAGTCTCAACCTTGATATCCAGGGCAATACCAATCCCAGCAACGCCGTGGCGGATATCGCGTGATACGCTCCATAATCCAATCTCCACCAATAGCATGGCGAGACTGTACAGGTCCAACGACCGCGACTCCGGCGTCAGTGGTGTGTGCGGGGTCAGTCGTGGGTCCAGCTCGTGGCGATACCACGCAACTTCGGCAGCATTGGCAGCGTCGGATGGCCGCCCCGGTTCTGGGAATAGGTCATATGCAGTCAGATATGGTCGGCGTACGTTAACAGATGGGTGGGCCCATTCCCCGTCAGCGCGAGGTGTTATCTGCTCGAAGAAGGCGATGTTGCACGCCGCGAGGTTGCCATGCACGACACCCTTGGAGTGCAGGTCGAAGACACTTGTTGCCAGGTTGTATGCTAAGCGGTACCGGACCTCTAAGGGGGGTTCCTGTGCGCGCATTTGTAGCATGTCTGCGAGCCGGGTGTAGAAAGGGCGAGATACGACGGAGTTTGATAGCGTCGTGGTGGGGAAGCGCGCAGGCAGCTCGTACACGAGGCCGAACCGCGAGTTTTCTTCTTCAAAGTACCCGATTAGATTCAATACGCCGAACTCCGGCCGCCCAGCTTCTTCATTCCGTCGCTGCAGGCCGGCGAAGAGCTTCTCGAAGCGGGTCATCGATGGCGAGATTCCGGTTACCGAGTATATTGGGTCGTACGGGGCAAATTCGAGCATAACTGGGAAGCACACTTCTTCGCCTTCTGGTGCCCAGGGCCTCATCGGAGCTTGCTTTGTCATGTAGAGAATGGTTCTCTTTCCCATGTCTAGTACCTTCGGCAGATTACTGCCATCGGTCTGCAGTGCAACGCCAGCGCCAGACCATCCCTTCAATTCCCTAGGGTCAATCACCCTCGGCGCCTCCATCCGTGTTTTCTCAAAGGCTCTCTCCTCCTCGACCACCATCTCAATCTTCCTTCCCTTCTTCGGCGGCTCACTTTGTCGTGCTCGCGAGATATCATACAGGGTATCAATCGAACTCGTCAGGTCTCGCACCAAATCTTCAAACCGGCCTTTATCCCACGTTACACCACCTTTCTCCATCGGTGCCTTTTCCGCCCGGCCAGATGCCGCCCACAGCGGCTCAGCCTCGGCCAACACCGCCTTGATAGTAGCCATTACACTTCCTGCTACATCAGCCAGGCCTGCCTGTGCTAGCGCCTCGTCGATGTCCGCATGTTCCGGTCCAACGGAGGAGTCCGTACGGCTCGCTTCACACCATCGCAAACCCCATGTTGTGAGACGGTCTTTCTGGATGCGCAGCTTTCTGTGCAGGTTGCTCAGTTCGGCGTCTTCTGCCCTTGCGGGATCGGCAACAAAGGCGAGTGAGGATTTGGTATCTGTGTACATCTTTGTGAGGCGCCGCTGCAGGGGCAGCGCAAACGGTAGGAGAGACATCGTAGATTGCGGGGTGCGATTTGTGAGAGATGTCAGATGGTAAATGGATTCGAGGGGGTTCGTGCTCTATAAAGTTGTGCCCATGTCGTTTCAATCGTTGTAGGTTCCCTTTGTTTATGATATATCGACGTTTGCAGCTGACGTTACTGTCGTTGGCGACGTTGTGGTGATATACCTCGTCGTTAATCTGTCTACCTAGCCGCGCAGCCCTCTCGTCTCCAAGGTGACGTCCGGGCGTTCCACAGGAATGCCCCAAATGCATCTGCCTGGAGTTGTCGTTGGTGCTGATTAGCCCTGTGATTGGTTCGCTACGTCGGATACGCCGCATTTCCAACCCCTGTTGCCTGACGACTGCTCAGCCCTGTCAGCCTTGTAATGTTGGAATCGTTGCACGTGACCATAACCATCTTCTTGATCTATTTGCGAGTTGAGCTCTAGCCTATGGACCTTCTTCACTTATTTGTCGTACTCCCAGCGTTGGTTATGTCAAGTTCCTTGAGCTACGTTGCTTGAATTCTATAATTATTCTCTCTGGTATTATGAATATATCGGCTATACAAGTATATACACCAGTCTTTATATTCTATTCATCAC
>LNAR01001860.1:0-17680 GCA_001630585.1 Pseudogymnoascus sp. BL549 | reverse complement strand
GGATGTTTTATGGGTGATGATGGTGACGATGGTGATGAAGTTTATGGGCGATGATTGTTATGGTGATGGTTATGGAGATGATATTGATAGTTGAGATGATGGCGATGAAAATAAATTTCGTTCGACTTTCTTTCTACAACCTTCTCATTCGTACTTTTGAGTACCCGTGCAATTTATGATGATCGATCGGATGGGGGGTGGAAGGTTGGGGGGGGCATGGTTTTGGTGTGGCTGAGATGGGGGGAGGGTTACTGAGGCGGTTTTGTAGATTCGTGGGTGCTATGTCTGTCGTACGAGCGTACGAGCAGTTGGAGTCATCACTCTAATAAGGAATGACTCTTGCTGCCGCAGTGAATCATAGTCTCTAGAAAAGAATAGCCTTTGCTGGTGCCTAGAATTGTCGTTACCAGATAATTTCCTGTCCATTTTCTAGACTCCATATTGAGATGGATAGCGAAGGATAATGGAAATAAAAACCTCGACTGCTTTTCTTAGAACAACTACGACATGGGTGCCATAAATGCAATGCTAGCTAGTATGTGATTAGCCTCAATACCCCTCCATCTCTAATATTAGCCCCCAACGCCCCTTCCCCCCCAGATCCAGGCACAGGGCAGACACCTTGACGGATATATAAAAAATCACTATACTCGTACGACCTGCAAAATGGGTATTATAATCCCGCTATGATAGTAGCAGTCAGCTATAACTCGCGCCTCCCAACTATCGACTCAGGCACAGCAAATCCATACCTCCGCGCCAATGGACATCCCAGTCCCCCATGCACGTCTGCCCACCAGCACCCTGGTTATCAATCTATATGGTCTTGGGGGCCAGCCCAGCCGCAGCGGTGTAAGCACAAACAACAATCCACGCGGCGCGCGGGGGTGGTGGTAACTTATATTAAAAATAGTGAGTGGGTGGCATTTAAATACCCGCTGATTGCCCGGATTGAAAAAAAGGTGGTGCGATGTGTGTAAGAAGCCATTGACAGGTATATCTCCCACCCTTACAAAGCGTAGAGGTCGAAAATATGATTTCCCTCCTGCCATCCTCAAAGGCTGTCCTTGGGGTGCTGCTCACACAGACGTTGTTCGCTGTCGCGGCTGCTGAGGCGGAGAATGTTGCGGGGAATGCAGTGCGTAAGTGATAAACGCTCCCTCTCCATCCTCCCCCGCCCAGTTTTCACGCACAAACTGACACCCCCCACCAGCCGTGGATGTGTCAGCGATAGCGCCCGCCTTCGCTACCGTCGCCGACGAGCAGCTATTTCCCAATGAGAGAACACAACTCACCGATGCTGTCCTGGCTGATTTGGTCGACTCCGGCATCGACGTATCGCTATTTGAATTTGGGACTGCTGCTGATGCTGCAGCGCTCGACAAACGGTCAGGAACAGGGAAATGTAAAATCTTTCCAGGCGACAAGGCGTGGCCTTCCGCACCCGTCTGGAAACTTCTTGATATTCTCTCGGGGGGGAAGTTGATAGCTACTGTACCGAGTGCGTCGTCTTGTTATGAGGGATGGGGGGATGAGGATGCGACGGAGTGCGAGTACGTGAGTGAGAATTGGACGAATTCGTTTTTTCAGTGAGTACCCTAAGTTTCCTTCCTCCCCCGTTCCCATTATGACAATGACAATGACAATGAGAATGAGAATGAGAATGGAGTTGTGAAAAATGATATTGACGGGCGAAATAGCATGGAAGATCCAACATCAGTAATGTGGCCCCTCTGGCAAGGCCGCACCTGCCTTCCCCCTCCCTTCCCCTTCCCCGACACCCTATGCACCCTAGGCGGCTACCCCAACTACGCCCTCAACATCAGCAGCGTCTCACAGATCCAGCTAGCTGTCAACTTTGCGCGGAACGCAAACATTCGGCTCGTCATCAAGAATACCGGGCACGATTTCAACGGTCGTTCTGCGGGGGCCGGGGCGTTGGCGGTGTGGACGCATCATCTTAAGGATATTCGGGTTATCGAGGAGTACAAGAGTAAGGGGTACAAGGGGAAAGCGGTCAAGATTGGAGCCGGTGTCCAAGCGTTTGAGCTGTATGAGGCAGGGAAGAAATACGGTTTCACAGCCGTCGGCGGTGAGGGCAAAACAGTCGGGATCGCAGGAGGGTATGTGGCTGGTGGCGGCCACTCCCCACTCTCCAGCATCTATGGGCTTGCCGCGGACCAAGTTCTTGCATTCGAAGTCGTCCTTGCAGACGGCCGCTTTGTGACAGCGCGCGAGGGTCAGAACGAAGAGTTATTCTGGGCTCTCCGCGGTGGAGGAGGCGCAACATACGGAATCGTCACATCCGTGACATTCAAGGCCTACCCTGTCATGCCCGCAACAGCCGTCCAATTCTCTTTTGCCAGTAACAACACCGCAGAGGGTGGCGTATCGACAGAAACATTCTGGGCTGGTGTGAGGACCTACTTCAACTACTTCATCCCCAACACAGAAGCAGGAACATACTCATACTTCAGCATCGCCGGCATCGCGCCGGGCGAGTACATCTTCAACATGCTCCCCTTCTTCGCGCCCAACATGTCTGAATCCCAGACCGCTGCGCTCCTTGCGCCCTGGCTGACCGATCTCTCCGCCCTCGGGATTGAGGTATCCCCTGTTTACTTCCCCGCTGACAACTTCCACGATGCCTGGGATGCTGGATTTCCTCTCGAAGCTGTGGGTGGTTCGGCGGCTAAGACGGGGGGACGGTTGTTTCCGCGCAAGAACTGGGAAGATGAGGCACTGCTAAATGCTACGTTTGATGCAATCCGCTACCCCATCGAAGAAGGGGGTACATTCCTCGGTTTCAATATCGCGGCGCCAGCACGCGGTGGTGTGGATAATGCGGTGAATCCCGCGTGGAGGGAGACCGTATTGCATGCGATTGCGGTGATTGGCTTGCCGGATCCAAACCCCGAGGCGATTGCGGTGCTGAGCGAGAAGTTGACGATGGATTGGTTGGGGAGGTGGAGGGATGTGAGTCCCGGGGCGGGAGCGTATATGAGTGAGGCTGATGTTACGGAGCCAGATGTGCAGCAGTGTATGTTCTTTTCCTCCCTTTCTAATCCCACCCCTTTGTTTTTTCGAGAAGGGGATGAGCGATGGACTAATATGTGACCCAGCATTCTATGGAGAAGAGAAGTACCCGCGCCTGTATGCGCTAAAGAAGAAGATTGATCCATATGGACTTTTCTATGCGCCTACGGCGGTGGGGAGTGAGGATTGGTATGTTACGGATCAGATTGAGTGGTTGCCGACGCAGAATGGTAGGTTGTGCCGGGTGTAGATGGTATATATTTGGTTTGGATATCTAAAAGATCAGATCACATGCCAGGCTCTCTACTATTAATCTCCTATTAATCAACGACAAATGGAGTGTATGGCACAGTTTCGCCATTGCCAATGTCCTGGCCCTTCCCTTGGTACCTCCATCTACTGATATATGCTTCAGTTTTTCCCGCGCCCCCATTACTCGTAGCATATGCTCCAATGAGCGCGCCTGTAAATTTGTCAGTGTAAATTCCAAGGTGGCCCCCCATGCTCCAGTGGCTATAAGAAGGGGAAGAGCGCCCTCATACCTGTAAACGGGCCATCCCCACCACTCAAAATCGTCCCCGGCGCAACACCCATAACCTCTACCTCCCTCGGCCTCCTAACAGACGCCGCAGAAAACTCATAATGCGTCTCATTAACAGCCTCAACAAACAACCTAATCGGTGCCTCCTCCCACCCCTTCGGCAACGCCCTGACGACGGTAGGTATACTACCATTAAATTTCCCCGCCGTACTCGGCACATTCGTAACCCTGAATCTTAGATGCAACCCCAACTCCTCGTTCCCCTTTTTGTCATGCCCACCGGAGGGTAACATCACAACCCCCAAATCCACATGCTGCGTCTGCGTCAAGAACGCCGTCACGCCCGTCTCCTCCTCCTCGGTCTTGGGCGAGAAATCCACAACGTCGATACTAAACACAAACCGTGTATCAGTTTGTACACGCATTATCAGGCTCATTTCCTCCGTCCCAGTCAGTGGCGCGCTGGACGTCAGATTCGCCACCGACGGGCGGATACGCAGGGTATTGGGGTGTCCCCTGGGTGACACCGCAAAGGCATCTTTCGGCGGGAATCTCCAGTGCACAAAATGCGCTGGGATATTCTCATTAGGGTGAAAATCGACGATATCTGGATCCTCCACGAACGGACCACTGCCGCGAACATGCCGTGTCTGCTTGGGGAGCGGCCAGCCTTCCATACGGCCGCTGACGGGCGCGAGGACGGGCCATTCGCCAGCCTCCCAGGTTACGGGGAAGAGGACGGTTTCGCGGCCCATGGGATAGTTGGTCCATTCTGGCCCCGAGCGAGTGGCCAAAGCAGCGCCCCACCAGTTGTTGTCTGCGTCCTGGAAGAGGTCCGCATGGCCGACGGTTTGGAAGTAGGACGTAGTATTTTCGTTTGAGAGGATGGGGTTAGCGGGGTTGCTGGTATAAGGGCCTGAGATGTTTGTGGAGCGGGCGATGACTTCGTGGTGGCCGAGCTCGGTGCCACCTTCGCCGATCATGAGGTAGTAGTACCCGTCTTTCTTGTAGATGTGTGGGCCCTCGGGGATAAATGTTGTGAAGCCGGTCCAGATGATGGAGGCGGGGCCTAGAGCGCCGGTGGAGAGGTCGATGGTCTGTTGGTGGATGCCGGAGAAGTGAAGGTAGGTCGTTCCGTCGTCGTCCCAGAAGATGCTGGGGTCGATGTCGAGGAGGGGAAAGACGAGGGGGTCGCTCCAGGCGCTGCTGTCGTAGGGATTGGTGGTTGTGAAGAGGAAGCCGGTGACGGACCAGGGAGATAGGGGCGTATATGACACTATAGCGTAGAATTTACCTCCGTGGTAACGAAGCGTTACTGCCCAGAGACCTCCATTCTGGGAGACGGTCTCGCCAATCTGTGGCACCTGAGATGGCTTAGAAAACACATGGCTTGCGAGTCTCCAATTCACCAAGTCCTTGCTTGCGTAGATTGGCATGCCTGGGAACGTAAGAAACGAGGAGGTCGCGCAGAAGAAGGCATTGTGTTCCTCGCCCACGAAGATACAACTTGGATCGGAGTGCCACCCAGGAAGTATGGGGTTCGTGTATGAGGAGTTTTTGGCCATTGGTGAGGCAAGACTCGGAAGAATGAAGAGAGACGTTAAGATGGCCTTGAGAAGAAACATAATGAAAGACGGCAGCAGAGATAGAAGAAATTAATATGACACTGCTTATTGAAGCTGCTGCAGAGCAAAAACATGGAATTGTAGGCTATCGCGCGGCATAACTCACAGTATATGAATAATCTTACCTTGTACAGCTTTGCTAGTATGATGGCTCTGTTCCGCAAGGAAAAATTAATTCCCACAAATGGTCTCCATACCAAGGCAGTAATAATTTTCAAATATAATTTTAACCTAGCTGCAAGTTAAAAATCCAACACCAAGACCAACCTTCTCGGAGCTCGCAGTAAATGATATTCCACTTACCCCGCGTCACCTACCCCGCATCAGAGACCCCCACCGGACCTCTTTGATACTTTATATTAAGCAACCCGGTGGGTTTGGACTAACTAGTGGGGATATCATAAATATAGATTTATAGAGTATTTGTTATCAAACTGATCTGGTCTATTCGGACGATTGAGCCTTCTATATAAATTGGCCATAAATTATGTGGATGTATCCATCAGTGATCTCTTCCATGTAAATCCAAACACATAACAAGGACTCACATAAAATATCTTGAATATTAGAGCCCTTCCTACTCACCTCAACCTCATTGCACCTTGGAATACTTCACTCTCCAACCCCTCGCCTCGATCTCCAGTGCCTTTGTCCCATCCTCGCTAACACTAACCACAAACTCATCCATCGACACCCCACCAATCGGGGTTCTCCCAACAGTGAACCAATCTACACAATTCCTTACGAACGCCCCTTCCGGTATTGGCGTCCCCGTCATCACGCTCTTAAGCCCGATCCGCGCACCGCCCTTGCTCACCAGCCCAGTAGGAGCCAATCTGATCTGGGCGCCCTTGGCGCCGAACCCTAAGACGGCATCCGTTCCATTGACAACAAATTTTCTCACCAGCAGCCCCGGATTTGCATCAACGGTGATGACAAACGTGTCGTTGCTCCCTTCGCGCTGATATGTACCAGCGAACACATTGGCAGCCTCCTCCTTGGCCGCATTTTCAATGGCGGGCACGCCAATTGCAGCCACGATATCAGTGATGACGTTCTTCACGTTTCCTGGGTCATTACCGCCGCCCAGGTACGTGATGCCAATGTCAAAGTCGGGTAGAAGGAGGAGCTTGGTAGAGTAGGCTCCCAAGTCGCCGTCTTTGGTGTACATCCACACGGATCGTTCAGGGAGCGGCGCTTTATAGATTTCCCAAGGGGCACCGACAAGCATGCCGTCGTTGGCGGTAAATGTTAACGGTTTGAGCCAGCGACGGGTCTGAGCGGAAGAGATGAGGGTGGAATTCAGCATCGCTTTGCCAATCTTGCGCATGTCGTTGGTGGAACTGTAGAAACCGCCAGCGGGGGCTCCGCTGAGAATATCGACGTTGTAAAATGAGACGCTGGCATTGTACGGGATCAAGCCTTGGTCCAGTGGGGCATTAGAGTAGTATGTGTTTTTGAGGCCTAGCGGGTCGATAACTTTAGAGGTAAGGAGATCGGAGAAGGAGCTGTTGGTCATCGATTCCAACGCATATGCTAACAAGATAAAAGCCGTATTTGCGTAGGATGGCCCCCAGGAAGGGGCCAATGTCGGATGCTGGAAATTGAGGTTCCCGAATAAACCCGCTCGGTCGCAAGGCACACCAAGGGGGTTTAGACACTCGGAATCAGTGATGTTCACTGGGACGGGGTCGTATACTGGGAGTGGCACGCCAGGAGGGAGACTGGCTTTGCGCGCCTCGTCGATGCCGGGAGAGCCAGCAGGTTCATTTGGAATCCCGCTGAGCTGGGAGGTGAGAGACCCGATTGTCACGGAGTCCCAATCCATGAAATCGATCTCGTCTTTCCCCGCGTTTAATGCTGCATACTTTGCAAGCTCTGGGATGTATTTGGTGATGGGCTCGTTAAATGAGACATCTCCAACGGATGCGAGGAAGGTATAGACGGTTAGAACCTTGGAAACGCTGGCCAGCCGAAAGACGCTGTCTGAATTTATCTTCTTCACGCCGTCTGTAGAATTTGCGAGCCCAGGTGCGTCGTAGTAATAAGTGAACAAAGGTTCCTCCTCGTGAAGAGAGTATATCTCTAAGGAAAAGGAAGTCGAACTTGCGTCCATGTCACCGTATGATGTTACCCCGGAGTCAATGGCATCAGCGATTGCCTTCTTTATGTCAACAATGCCATCTTGGAAGGCGGAAGTGCTTGACACAGCTCTTGGGATGGGAAGATCTGGTCCAATCAGTACACAAGGGTGGTAGTCGGCGAGCGCCGATTCAGCGAGCAATATGCTGAAGCCAATGGAGACAGCATTTGGAAGACGCATATTAAGATTCGAGATTCGAGGATGTTGAAAGAGTTGCCCCTTTCTAAGCTTCAATTGGGGCTTTGCTGGTACTTATAACCTTTGGGATCGCCGTGAGACCCTCCAAATGGCCGCCGAAGACACGCATTGTGATTCGTACCCTCGCCAGGACTCATTAATGTTGCATTATTTTTCGATCCTTCACCACGTAATTAGCCCCAGGGCTGACGCTGACTGGAGTCTGGGAGGCACAATAAATGTAATAAATCTGATAGGTCAGCCTAGCCCAGTTGCGCGGAAGTTGAATTCCCATGTCATACTCCGTGATAGAGCTTACACAGTCCATGCTCATAAGTGGCCATGACAGGCAGTATTGGAGGTCCTATGCAGGGTAGCCATAGAACGGTGTGATTACTGCTTACGCTGATCGCGTCGTATACACTGAGGCCGTGCAAGAAGCCTCAACGTTGACGACGTTGCCAACGTAAGACTTTCCCCATTATCCGCCATTGCATTTTTCTCTGGTGAGTAGTCAGTCTGAGTTAAGGTGATGAAGATATTAAATGATTGATTTTGTGGGTACATCCCAGGAACGACGCGTCGGAAGCGCTATTATAAGTTGCCTTCGGGGCGCGGCAAACCGGCAGGATGGAGCGCCAAGAGGGGTAGTGAAATAACCCTGACCGCATTACGCATATTCGTGTTGACCACGACTACTAACTAGAATTGCATGTATGAATGACGAGGCAGGACTATCCGCTTATCTCCATCAATCAACGTCAACAAGTTACCTTCTACTGCCATTCACCCTGTCCCCGTCCGCCTTAATTTAATCATTGAATCCTTTCCCAATCTGCAATGGCGAGAACCGCAGTCTGGGGTGCCTCGAGCCTCCTTCTGCTATTATCGCCCCTACGCGTCTTTGCATATTCATCCAGCCATGGCCAAATACCTCTATATGATAGTGCAATTGATGTCAGCGGAAGCAAATTCCGCGGCCTGACCACATACGCTAACCTACCATACGTGCACTGTCTTGCTGCAGAAAAGGATGGTGATGTGGAGGACTACGATATTGCTATTCTGGGAGCACCATTTGATACGGTCAGTACCGGCTCACAAGCGTAGTCAGGGGGGAGGTGCGTTCTGACAAGTGAAGCCAGTCTACTACGGGCAGGCCTGGTGCAAGGTTTGGACCAGCAGGTATCCGGCGGGGATCGCAGCGGATTCAGAATGGATATAGTGTTTATACAGGTATGTTAAATTATTTAGGCCCTTTAAAATGCAGAAATAAGTAACTTTGAAAGGGGAAAATACTTTGGACTCGTGGGCAAAGATTGTTGATTGTGGTGACGTACCCATGATTTTTCTGGATAACACTGTTGCGCTGAAGCAGCTGGGCGAAGGCCACAGAGTTAGTAACTCTGCTACTGCCAATATATTTAAGATTTATTAACACTGCAAGATTGTCTCAAACCGAGCCCCAGCCAACCCATCGCAAGGACATGTGCCGAGAATCATTGCACTCGGTGGGGACCATACTACCACCCTGTCAGCTTTAAGATCCACATATGAGCATTGGGGAGTGGTATCAGTGATTCATTTTGATAGCCACATAGGTGAGGCTTTATCCTCGCATTGCCATGGCCGCTGATTGCTAATATGAAAGGGAAGACACGTGGGATCCAGAAGTGCTTGGTGGAGGCTTCTCACACTATGCTGGTGTAAATCATGGAACCTTTCTTCACATTGCCCACGAGGAGGTGCGTATTTTGCAGATGACATCCTCGTATTGGCCACTAACATACCATTAGGGCCTCATTTCTAATGCATCTGTTCATGCGGGCATCCGGGCTCCTGTGATCAGTGCAAAGAAAGACATGCGAAATGACCGACGATGCGGCTTCGCCGTGATCACGGCAAGGGATATTGATAAAGTTGGCGCTCAAGGCATCATCGATTCGATCAAAGAGCGTGTTGGAGAAAACCGAGTATATATTAGCGTTGATATTGATGTGCTCGACCCGGCATTTGCTCCTGGTAAAGCCCGACGTATATTTACTTTATGCGCAGAAGGCTAACAGGTGAACTTTAGCAACCGGGACTTCTGAGCCTGGTGGATGGAGCACACGTGAACTTCTCACAATTCTGGATGGTCTTACGGGACTGAAGGTCATTGGTGCTGATGTTGTCGAGGTGGCTCCAGCTTATGACAATACCGGAGAGACGACCGTCCTGGCGGCCGCAGAGGTAGCCTTTTCGCTCCTGACTCTGATGGTCCAAACTCCGGTCACAGATCAGTAAACTGAGATATCATATACATATATTTGACAATAAAAATTTATTGTTAGTGCTATACTGGCCAGGCAATCTTGTTGTCTGTTCAAAGCACCGTCTAGTCTCAATCTTAACAGGATGAGAATGCTTCAAAAGTACCCACGCCTTTTTGTGCACCTTGAAAGTTATTTGGTACTCATATTATCAACCATTCCCATTATTTCGTCACAATGGCAGGTAAATAAACCCTTTATTTGGGAAGCTACGACCCTGTTAGCTCAAGGTAGTGCGACCCCCATCGTACGATATGACCTCCACAGACCGTATCATACCATACAAAATTACAGAAGCATATTTCTTCTTGTTAGATTACACTTGCTGGATGCCTCTATCACATATTGTTGAGCCAGATGCTTCTGGTCGACTGGTAACTAGGCTGCCATGACCCGAGTATCATTTCGATATATCCTGGTCGGCGTGCCATTTCTCTGCGTCTATCTCACGGTATGTTACTTGAACATTAATAATCGTGGACTGGGTGCCCGGATTCGCAAGGTGGTAGAAGACCATGATTTGGCAGAGCCGCTCGAGCTCCCAAGACACCCTCTCCTCAAGCCCAACCTATCGGAGATCGATCCGCCAGTGGTCGACAACTTCCCCCTCGCACAATCTGCGGCTTCAGCCCGAGAATTGCCACCCATCCCTTCATGGAATGCCCCTCCTCGTCCTCATGTTCCAGAGAAGACTCCTCTTTTCATTGGCTTCACTCGAAACTGGCGAATCTTGCAGCAGGCAGTGGTGGCATATATAACAGCGGGGTGGCCACCAGAGGATATATATGTCATTGAGAACACTGGAACCATGGACGCCAACGAACATGGCAAACTTAGCCTCCAGAATCCCTTCTTCCTCAACCATACCCGATTGCACATGCTCGGAGTCAATATTCTCACAACTCCAACTCTTCTCTCCTTCTCCCAGCTGCAGAACTTCTTCATATATGTCTCACTCAAGGAGCACTGGCCTCAGTACTTTTGGTCACATATGGACGTAGGGGTAGCTTCTTTGGAGGAGGAGGAGCCGTTTGCATCTCTGTATATGAAAGCAGTATATGCTCTGCGAAATACAACAGTCCCTGGCTATGGACGTTGGGCTCAAGTCTTATTCTCGTACGACCGCCTTGCCCTTGTTAACACTGCTGCGTATACGGAGGTTGGGGCATGGGATACGCAGATACCATACTACCTGACAGATTGCGATATGCACGAGAGGCTCGCCATGGCCGGATTCAAGGTCGAAGAGAAGAAAATAGGCCAAATCAACGATGTTGGGACTTCTGTCTCTGATCTCTTGTCCCTATATCGAAAACAAGTCGGCCCAAAGGCGTCGTTCGTTGATCCAAACCCCCCGGAAGCTTATGATGTAGACAAAAAAGGGACAAAGGCTAAGAGAGGCAAACCGGCAGACTTATGGCCTGAATATTCTCGAGGAGATAAATCATACAAAACTGTTGTGCGAAATTTTGAGGAGATGGACCATTCGAAGTATCGCTCACCCAAAGGAAGAAATAATTGGCAGCATCGACAGACAGGTGGGCAAGGAGAGCCTTATTACCGCGACCCGATTGGATTTGAAACAGCGCTCTGGATGACGATCGATCACGGCCGGTTGATATATGCTGAGAAATGGGGACATAGAGATTGTAACTTGCGGGAGGTTGGATTGAGGCCAGAGCATGCGTGGATGGTAGAGAAGGACTGGGAGTACAGGGAGAAGCACCCTGAGTACGTGGATCCGAAAAAGTAGCATAGAAGGTAGTGTAGAATCAATGCAAATTTCATTGGAGTATGAGAAGGTTTATACTAGACTATGGGTAAATTCTTTAATAACATTGTATTTCTTACCCCTTGTGAGTAGCTCAATATGGTGCGACCGGACCCGCATCCATGTTGCTCATCCTTTGTTTTCTTGAACCCCTTTTATGAAACCTCATTATCTATTTGAACTTATCGTTCAATATGCAGAATATCAAAATAAATATATATGTTGGCTCTGATTTATATTTTTATGATCAACGTAATATAATTTTTGTTTCACTGTAGTGTGCCTTTATATTTGGTATATCTGGCTCTAGATATATTTCGCCCGAGATTCTCAATAGGGGAACATTTGCTGTCATGGACGGACAACAAAGACATCACAGATAAAACTCCTTAACAAGCTAATATGCCAAAGCTGTTAACTATTCGTATATATTCTACAAAATGTACAGCACCAGAAACAGAATATTCAGAACCTCGAACTGTGGACGTAAGCAAGATCCATTAATCAAATATCAGTATTTGATAGCTGGCCATAGCTAGCGACAACCCCAACGAGATGGATAACATCAAAGACAAAAGAATCAACACAACAGCATACATAACTAGGTTCTATAAAAGCCCATTAGGGACAATCGAATCACAACCAGTAGATTCGACTACCAACAATATAAACCGATTCTCCTCAAAACAATGCCAAGTAGTGACCCCCGTAGACATATAATTTTCCCAAACGTACCAGAGATTATCCGTCGTCCAGGTGAACGGTGACTGCGAGCTGTATTTCCGTATTGTGGGATTCTCTACCGACGTGACTCTCGCCGATCCGCCGCCGTAGCAACGCTGCCGCTGCACTGCCGCCCCAAAATCTGGCCCCTTTGCCGCCTAGTTGGCGAGAACGCCCCCCTCGGCAACAAAGGTTCGCAACTTGAGCGTGCTCCCTCCCTTTTCGAGCTATCCACCCCGAGTAACTATTAAAGCCAATTCCACCCAGCTTGTTTTGTTTTCACCACCACCTCTCTTCAATTCCGTTTCCGACAACCACCCCTTCAACAATCCTTCTTTCGACCTTCTAGATATCATCATCTAGAGCTTCATACCTTCACCGATCAACCTTTCAATAGATAGGAGGGTGATAGTTGAGAGGAATAACCAGCGATCTGGGCATTTCTTCAACATCACCTTCCTCCTATCCACCCCAATTCTGACACCCTCGTCCACACCGTCACCAAATTTTGTTTCTTCTCCCTGATCACCATCAACAATATCAAAACTTCACCAAACAAGCCTTCGACACGTATAGGTTGAAGGCCTAGGAAATAAACCCACCGTCTGGATATTTCCCCACAACTATCCGTGTTCAAGTTCACCTGTAAGAACCACCTCTTAACGATCCTCTTTCCATCTCATGAGACACCATCAACAGTCTCAAACCTTCACCGAACAAACGTTTAACGTGTAGCAGGAAAAGACTTAAGAAAATAAACTCACGATCTGTGTATATCCTCGACACCATCAGTGTTCTATTTCATCTGTAAGTTCCATCCCGCAAACAATTATCCTTTCCATCTCATCACATATTATCCACCGAGCATTATACTAATAACCAAAGGTGAGGAGATTAGAATATCATCCCACGACTTGGATGCTTCGCCCACAAGATCCAAGTTTCCCACCACACGATTCTTGATCCGTGTTCAAGTCAACCGTAAGATCCCTGCCCCCCCACTGTCGTTGTTCTTGATTGTTGGACATCGTCAACAGCTTCAACCTTCATGCACCACCTTCTAACACAATGTAGGTCAAGAGTATTGAAAAAACATCTCACACTTCGGGCATCTCGTATCACTCCATGGCATTGAGCTCCAATCTCCGAAAACCTCCACAAGGGGATACGCAAACCACCTAGACACCAGTAGTGTCTATAACAACCCATCATGGCTCTCATATATAGAACCAACAGCATGAGCAAGCGCATGAAAAAGAAGAAGAAGAAGTCCAGGCGCAAGCCTAAGAAGACAAAGTTCCCAAAGGATATTTTAAAGAGAAAGGATGGTGCTCCAGGGCGCGTGTCAATCTCGCAGCCCTTCGAGCCAGTTCTCGGAACAGCTTATCCTGAAAATCGTCTCAACGAGTACTTCAATATCGATCCCGATACACTGCCTCCCCGCCCTGAGCCGGTACCGCACTTGGAGGGGTGGATCCAACAGGCCCTTATTGCTATCGCATGCAAGAGCGCCGAGGCCCATGATATTACTAAAAGCGTTGTTTTCCCTCAACCAGTCTGGGCACGTGTGCAGCGGCGCCTGGATTTCAAAAAGGAGAATAAAATCCTGACGTATTCTCTCCGCAACCTCGCTGACCTGTTCAAACGAATGCGGGGGGGTTATATGGATGCACACGCCCCGCCGGTTGAGTGCCTCGAGGAGAGTGACTTGCTGTGGCAAAATGTAGGTTTTCCAACCGTGTGCTGCTGCCTCTCTTTGGGGTGAACCTTCTTGCACCGTGAACTGACTTGTTGCCGCAGATTATCGAGCCTATCACTGGAATCGTGCAGATAATATCTGAGGTGTTATTCCGCGGTCATACTGACCTGAAGATCCACAAAATAGATGGTCTTAAGTTGGCTCGCGCAATCCGCATTGTTGGAGAGGAAGTACAGGTAAGAATCCTACCACCTCTTCTAGGGAAGTTCATACTAACATGTATGAAGCACACATCAACGATGTTGGATGGTATGATAGGAATGGTTGCAACGAGATGGACGGATAGAACCGTCGTGATGGCGCTTGAGACAGCGCACAGGTGGCGTGCCACTACCATGTGAGTGATATAATTCATTTTGATAGCTCGTGAGCTGGCTGACCTCACCTGTCATAGTAAACGTTGGGGATTGGAAGATATATATGATGCAAATGCCCCCGACACCGAATATGATGACGTGAACATCAATCGGACCAATTTATTGGGAAAGCCATTAGCCCCTCAACCTCCACCTCCAGAAGGTAGTGTGGAACCTCGAAAGGCGAGAACCCGAGGAAGAAAAGCCAAAAGAGACAGACCTGTAGTACAGGCAAAGGCTAACGTCGAGGCCAGCAGCTCCACCTATAACCCCCCGGTCTTGGAGCCAGCGCCAAACGTGGCTCGCACAAGAGGACGTAGTGTTTTGCTCCTCGATTATCAACCAAAACCAAATCCGTATGATCTAATATTCGAAGCGAGAGAAAAGGCAATGAAAGAGCGCGAGGAACGCGAGTACACGGAACGCTGTGCCGAGCGGACAATGCTTGAAAATCTTCCTGATGAACAGCCTCCTATTACGCAGCAGCCGACTTACCACACCAGAGCCTACCGTGCTGTGGCTAGAAATGGACAGCCGCACCATGGCCTCCAAATGAATGATCAGGATATTGAGTTGGATCCACTTAGACTGGCCCAAATCCAGGGTGTCGACAACACTGAAAGCGTACTCAGTTACCCTGATTTTCCATCCGCTCATCTCACGGATAGTAGGACGAGAACTGAATTTGAGCCTCGGAAATCAGAGCGCCGTGAAAAGGTGCGTCGTGAAAAGGTGGACAAGGGCAAGAACGTTAAGCGCCGCTCGGCGATGAAAAATGACAAGGCTGTGGTTCCAGAGAGCACCCAGAAGGACGACAAATCCACCCCCCAACAAAGTGTTTCTGACAAAGAGGGTCTAAATCACGCTGAAGTCCAGGATCGTGTTACCAAGCTAAACGGCCACATTATTTCCCAAGTAAAGGGCACCATTAGAATTGACTCCGACAACCGCATCAAAATTCACGCACCTCTTACCCGCAACGAGACCGGAAAACCATTGACCTCCAGCTTTGCAAAGCGTAATAAAGAATCGATCAAATCAAAGATGGATTCCACTAACGAGGATGACCTCATTGACACCGGCACTGAAGAGGTTAGACGAGTTAGGTTCGCAGATCCAAGCCCCCCAACTGAGGAGGCCATCACCAGCCGCAAAGGCCATGAGTCTACCAGATCTCGCACTTCTGGAGAAGCCAGCAGCAGCCGCACTGGCAGCCGCAACGTCAACGAGTCA
This sequence comes from Pseudogymnoascus sp. BL549, assembly GCA_001630585.1. Classification (NCBI taxonomy): domain Eukaryota; kingdom Fungi; phylum Ascomycota; class Leotiomycetes; order Thelebolales; family Thelebolaceae; genus Pseudogymnoascus; species Pseudogymnoascus sp. BL549. Next base: position 2,004 of record LNAR01001860.1, on the reverse strand, counting down.
AGCAACACTCCCTCTTCTGGAAAACCAAGCAGCAGCCACTCCGACACTCGCAACATTGGGGAGTCCAGCCGGAGCCGTGGAGAACCTCGCACCAGTGCTAGTGCTAGAAGGTCCAGAGAGATTCGCAGCGCCAGACGCCTCAGTGCAAACCGCAATGGCATTGAGCCCAGCCCAAGCCAGAGCGGTCGTCCGTTCCCAATTCCACTCCGTGTCGGAAATGATGTGGTGCCTGCTCCACCCATGATGCGCCAGAATCAATCTCAGTCTCCTCTTGTGAAGGGTCCTGCTGGATTCCCCGTTGATCGCAGCTTGGTGCCAGCTCCACTCGTCATCCGCAACAAGGGATCCAAGTCGCCTCTTGACAGCCGCGGCGTTGATATTTCCGACACCAACAGCCTGATGCCTGCTCCACTCAAATCTGGCCAGAATCGATCCAAGTCCCCTCTTGACAACCGCGACGCTGATTTCGCCAAAACTAACAGCCTTATGCCTGCTCCACTCAAGCTTGGCCAGCATCAATCCAATCCCCCCCCTGTTACCCCTGTCGTCGGTTTCCCCGGCTTCAAAGTCGCAGATCGCAGCGCCCTACCGGCTCCACTCAGACTTGGCTATGCTCGCCCCAAGCCACCCGTCGAGAACCGCGGTGCTGATCTTCCCGAAAACCGCAACATCACACCTGCTACTCCCAAGCTCCACGATATGCAAACACAGACCTTCCTGGAACCTCCCAAGATCCATGACATGCAAACACAGACCTTCCTGGCACCATCCAAGCCCGAGAACGTGCAACCACAGGCCTTCCTCGCACCACCAAAGCTCGGCCACAAGCGCTGCAGGTCTCCTCTCGAGAACCGCGGCGTTGGAAGCAACCCCTCGACCATGTCATTCATCGACTATAGTGAATCTCCAATTGGTCCTCCACCAAATAGGCCACTTCCTCCCCTCCCAATTGACAAGAAGTAAAACATTTTAGCTTGTTGTTGTCTCTCACACTTTTGTCAACTGTTGGCAGCCGGCTCTCCATTGCTGAATGAATGCAACAAAGATGAGCTTGCATCTGGCATTGATTAGTGTTTCTGCAGCACTTTAGAAGAGGCACAACTTACTTCTACATTCTCTGGCTCCTGCAAGGCCTTTGAGACGAATATACTTATTTGTACATTAGAAACTTCCCGGAACGCGAGGTGGCATAGCGGGGGCGACGTGGCGCGAGGTGCAATCATTTGCAATAATACCTAAGTGTCATGGGGGGCCAAAGTCACATAATCGGGGAGTGTAAGATAGATATAAATAAACAAAATTCATGAAACTGCATGTCTCTTGTCGTTGTCGCTGTTGTGATATGCCCGCATCGTGACCGTCCATTTGAACGCTGGCCCGTCACATAGCGGCCACTTGATATGACTTATGATTACACGGTTCTTTGTTGAAAGTGCTTCATTATCTAGCTATTAGATACAGCTACCGATGAACATGATATAAAGGTTGAGGACCACAAGTGCACCGGCCATCAAAGGACGTCGTCGATCCTATTTCACCCCTGCGGTTGACGACGCCGGCCCGATCCCCAATCCAGCAACGCGCATTCAGCTCCCCGATAACAGCGGCCGCTAGGCTCCACCACCAACGATACCCGCCAAAATTTTATTTTCCAGCCTTATCTATCTCCCATCTCAATCCGCACTCCCCATCCATCCAACAGACGCCCGCGGCGCCCACGAAGCCACCACGATGAACGCGCACGCCCTCCTCACCTCGCAAGGCTGGCGCGGCACCGGCCACTCGCTGCACGCGCACAGCGATACGATCGGGCTCGCGCGCCCGCTGCTGGTGTCGCAGAAGCAGAATACGCTTGGTGTGGGGAAGAAGCAGCATCGCACAAGCGATATGTGGTGGATGAATGCATTTGATAAGTCGTTGCAGGGCCTGGATACGAGTAAGGAGGGAGAGGTGGTGCAGACGGTTACAGGAGGGGGGTTGGATATGGTGAAGAAGGGTGGGGGG
>LNAR01001859.1:0-17669 GCA_001630585.1 Pseudogymnoascus sp. BL549 | reverse complement strand
TGAGATAGTTTTTATCCAAACCCTTGCACCTATTTTACCCTTCTATTAGGTATTGCGCCTCGCTTAAAGGCAGAAATAATACTAATTGGGTTTAGCTTTTGCGCACGCGCCACTCCTACTGCCACCGCCTGCCTAATTAGGCGACAAGACTCACGCTTCTGCCACCTAACCCTTGCTCTATGAAACAGGCTCGAACCCACCATCACAATCTACTGAACATGGTGGGAAAAAGGGGGCTTCCAGCGAGACTCATCGCCAAAAGAACTTAGGTCAATTTTGTACGCCAAACTGCCTAATAGGTATAGTAGATAGGGGAGAACTCGATTGGCAGTGTCTGAATGTCAAGGAACATAGAAAAAGTTGTCATCAACTCAACTGTAATACATTTATACAATATATCTGTGAGTTGTTGCGCAATCAGCTTAACTATTGTGTAGAAATGAACGTTTATAGGGCTCAAGGAGCTTTTTTCAAGGTCAAGTTACCTGGATTTGGGTACACTGTTGCTGCGAAAGGTACTAGGGTTGAGTATGTTAAAGATCTGATATATAAATCAACAATTTACTGTTGTCTCCTTCCTGTTCAGGGGAAGTATGTACCTGTACACCTAGGAGATACAAAAGTAGACAGCATATTATACTACACAGGAGCTGTTTGTATTGTCTATATAATGTTTCTAAGCTTTGGAGGATTCTAATTACAATCACCAATATTACAAACACTTGCTAACAACACAATCTGCAGTCTGTATACCATACATCAGTTGGGAGTATTGCAGGGTGATCCTGCAGCCCGGAACATTCTCGTCCACCCGGATCGACCAGGGATTACCTGGATTGACTTTGAACAAGCTGAGTTTGTTTGTCCACAAGCGGTACTGGGAACTATATCTCCAAATCAGAAGCAGAAGCTTGGCTGTTCTCACAAAGAAGGGAAGTGTCAGAATGGAAAGAGCAGCAAGAAGACACCTGCATCAGAGATAGGTCAAGCTAAGACAGAGCTGGCGAGATTGATAGTGAAGCAGAGAGTAGTCACTTCTACACATGCTGACCTCATTCGGCACAGAACACGTATAAGGAGCCAAAGAAGTCTGATAGCAGGATGAACTCGCTCCAGAAGTCGTCACTGATGAGTCTTGTCACTGACATATCTGTACAAGACAGTGCCAACTCAGCTCACGAGTTCAAGAGACACAAATCACAAGTTCGACGCAGAAGCCACCTCTCATTCCACAATTTTGACGCCAATTCCGGATGTGAATAACGCGGCGAGATCCGGTGGATACTCGCTGGGCGGAGCTGTCATACTGGATGCAAGACTAGGGTAGACCCGAAAGGCTCGAAGACGTCGAAGTATGGGACAAGGCCTGAGCCAGAAATGGAAGGACGGCTGCTGGGCGAGTTTGTGCCTGTTGTGTAACAGCTCACACATGGTTCATGGTTCGGACCTACCGGATGACGACAAAGAATCAAGAGCTGATTGGAGAGATCGGGTCCAGTCGTAATTGGAGGAGGGAGGGTCTCCCAAGATTATGGATCGATGGATGACAGAGACCATAATATATGTGTCCAGAAAGATTGGTCGATTAACTCATGTTCATTTACCGCGATACAACAGATGAGCTAATATTATGTGTATATGTATGGCAGATTCTGGCACCGTGCTATTTCAGGTAGGGTGGTGATGTCTGCAGCTTTGGGAATAAGCTACCGTGATATGTTATCTGTACCGCAATGTTATTTGTAGCGCCGTGTTATTTGTAGAGTCGTGTTATTTGTAGAGACGTCTGTACAAATGAAATGAATACATCACGTGCTTATATTATCACGTGCCGCATGTCGCCCCCGAGGGGCCAATTTATGCTGCTTGCTTTGGGCCACCCGCTGACTGCCGAGAACAAAACCATTTAGAATCCACGATTTACTGTACTTTCTGGACATAATTGCGTCTGCAAATGACCTTGTTGTATGATCTCGCTATCTGCGTTAAAAATCCACAAGTTATCTTACGAGAATTATGTCGGACGCAAACCTTTCAGCTTCTATCAATCCTCTACAGTCACCACCAAAACGTACTCATAAGGCTGAAGGCACCTACGTCAAGCGCGGAATAGGTCGCCAAATTCAAAGAGAGGTTGAGGCTATGGAATTTGTTCGCCAACGTACATCTATTCCCATCCCCTCCGTTCTCGAAGTTTATGTCAACGAGAAAGATGCGAGTCCAAGCAGCTGGTTCTCTATGAGCGCGATTCCTGGAAGTCCTCTCACGGATGCTTGGCCCAGCATGAACGACGAAGCACGCAGAAAGACCCAGGCGGATCTTCGCAGCTACCTCCACGAACTACGGACCGTGACTTCTCCGACGCCAGCCTACATCGGGTCTTGTAGTGGTGGTTCAGCATACGACCATCGCCTCAACAATGGCTATCCTTGTGGACCCTTTGCTTCAGTATCAGATTTTCACGATTTTCTTGTGGTCCCGGTGGCCAGATGTCCTCGGCAAGAGCTTGTTACATACTATCGCCAACAACTTGCAGATAATCATGGGGTTGTTTTTACTCACGCGGATCTGTGCGGGGATCATATATTTGTCGAGCCAAAAACTGGAAGAATCACTGGGATCATTGACTGGGAGATGGCTGGTTGGTGGCCTGCATATTGGGAGTATACTAAATCACGGTTTGGTAGTAGATACCAAACATGGTGGAAGACACTGCTAGGTCATGTTCTGGACCCACACGAGCGCGAGCTTCGAATTGAAGAAGATCTGCAGCAGTTCTGAGTGTGAAACTAACGTTATCATTGTATAATTCATTATATAATTCAATCTGGTTTAAATATGACGTCCATGAACATTGTTTCTCGGGGAGCAAGAATAATGGTAGTAGCAGGAATGAAATCTGGAAACCATGGCACAAATAGGATCCGCCCATGCAAGAGCAAACACAGCCTGTCAGCATACTGACGACTCTGGTACATACATACTCCAATGTCCGAGCTACTGGTCCTCTCGGAGCCAGTACTGAATCACGTTGTTGGGGTACTCTTCGGCAATGAAACCTTCTGCTCGAAGCCAATCCAAGGCTGCGAGGCTCCAGTTCTGACAATTCCACCTCGAAGACTCGACATTGTCAATCGGTACCGCTCTTAAGAGCTGCTTGAAGCGTTCATATTTCTCCACCGGGACGGAGCCGACTTCAAGTTGCCCGTTCTTACTGCCAGACTTTGAGACGTCCACAGCCTCTTCACCAGAATAATAAAAAGCCCCAGGCATCCCGCGAAGCTGAAATGCATGTCCAACATTCGAAGTAGTGCTGGTCTGCAGGAAAAAGGCCCAGTGATATGGCTTCTTCTTGGTTGGCGCATCCCAGCGTTCTCCGCGGTCGTATGTTATGATAGAAAACGAATATCTCGACATGTCTCCTAGCCAACATTAGCAAGCACTATGAGGTTCTTTGATGTAACACACCGGTTCTGAATTGCTAGCCGTCGCGTTCCCTATTCTGCGTCTTCTTTTGCCAGAGCAATCAGACTATTTACGGCTTTCAAGCAAGATTAAACCGAAGATAACCTGATCCGTGGTTTGTCTATTTGATGCTGGATCGGAAAAAGCATGCTCTGCATTTCTGGAGGTTACTTTGGGGTGTTCTTTATGTTATATATATACCCTTTCACCTCTTTCTGTGAGCTTCGAGGCTGTCCGTCTTTGGTTTCACACAGAATGTCCGAACCACTAGTCATGCTCGAGGAGACATGGATAGAAGATGAATAACTTCCACGCGCCAACTGCAATCCAGCGTCCGCGTACCATTGGTGAAGCTCCACTGATTTCTCGACGGGCGCAAAGGTTAAACGCTGTTGCCTGGCCAAGCGCCGGATACTGAAACGTGAGTCACACCGTCACATTGCTGGAACCAACCAAAACACACTCGGCTCGACCCTTACTGCAGAAGGGCGTCTATTTGTGAGGAACCCTGACGGACAGCTGTCTCGCCATATTGTATGTTATAGCGGTATAGGAATCGATGGTTGAAAATGGTCTCGTTGGTCCAGGTCGCTGGTAGACGGCTATTCTTGGAATCCGCGGATTCAGTTAGTCATGATTGGCTCGATGAAAGTACGGGGCGAAACTGAGAAGCCGAGGGGTAACACTGGACTCGGAGTCAGGAAACGTCATCTCGGCCATGGGTCCAGCTTCAATGCCCTTAGGAAATTCTGCGTCGAGGGTAGTGTTAAGTAGATCCCAAGCGTCAAATACCCACCCCGAGATCCATAGAGATGGCATTTCGTCCTTGGTCAAATCTGCCAGCAGGCTCAGGCACTCACCCGCCCAGGGCACGACTAAGCCGTCTGGAAAAGCCAGTCGAATATTGTAATCCGGACTGGCACTCAAAACAAGGTCACCAACACTACCATCAGACTCCAAGAATGTTGGCCAGTTTGGACCGGAGAGGTCGTATATCATTGTGTAGCGGGGTGACGTCCAACCGAGCCAAGTCCAGCTAGGTGCCCCTTGCCTTCTTTTGGGAGTATGCCACTTACACTTAAACGACCAAAGGAAGCTATCGACACAACTTGTATTTGCGCCTCGATCACGCCCAATGTACACTGGCAAGCCGTAATGGATGCTGCATGTCTTGAGCCGTGACGACAGCCATCGCTGGATGCCATAGAAGGCATTGTAGCTGTCAGACGCGAAGGTCAACTCTCGGTGTATGTATTCGAGGGCGTGCGAGCCCAGTGTGCGAGACTGGTAGTTGTTGTCCCTGTATGGTTTCAAGGTTTGATGAGTCCATATGTTATGGACAAATCCACGCTTCAATATAAAGCTTCGATGCTCGTGTAGACCTTCATACGTGACGAATTGAGGCGTAAACGTGAGACGACGGCGCGAAAGTACGGACTCTTGATATGTCCAGGCACGCGTGCTCCAGGCTGACCACTCCACGGCATTACACGCGGTGAACGAGATCCAGTTAAGCAAACTGTACTGATCGATGTTTATTTCCGGCAGTTTACCCCAATGCATGCCGCCTCCTCGGCGGGCTCCAATTCCCGGTAGGCCATGATCCGAGCCACTACCACCTGCCGCGATGATCGTCAGGACTGCCCCAGAGTATATGACGTCCATCTTGCTGATTTGGAGACTCCTGTGCTTCGGCGGAATGCAATATGCGTCGATCCACAAGTACCGGAACCCCAGCTTCGATGTAACAGTCACGGCGTCTTTAATTGTAAGAGGCACCCCTTCAGGTAACTGCGTCAAACCCTTTTCCGGGGCATCCGCTGGCTTGAATTTCCCCCATACGTAGCTCAGGGCCACGTACTGTGGGTTCTCCTCCGTGACAGTTTGGTAAGGCAGGATGCGACGGGTAGCGCAATCGATGACCGTAAAACCAAGTATACTACTCAAAGTATCCGCGCTGCGGTCGCTTTCTAGTTCCAAGTCACTGCTAATAACCTTCCGAAGTGTTCCTATATCTCGGTCAGAGTAGTAGTCGTTTAGCTCTGCCACGGTGAAGAGCTTCTGCTGATCCACAAGTTTCTGCACTTTTGCGGCGGCTGGAGGCACTGATAAGTTGATGGATTCGCCGAGAATCGACTCGTATGCTCTCATGTCGGAAACGAACAGTGTTAGAGTGTCGTCAAAAGGGTGCAAATGACGTGAGCGGAAGACGTGAAGGTAGACCGGCACCGACGGGTCCGGGTCCGGAACTGGAGTCTGAGGCGGAGAAGCGTCGGACCCCACACCGAGAAAATATCTCTCCCAACCCCCGACCATACCTTCACAGCAGTCCGAATGTTCATTGATCCGGATGTCCCTAAAGGTTTTGCAAAGCCGGCAGTTCTTGGACTTCCGAATGTGATTGATTGGAGTGTGTGTTCGGAACGTTCGCCCGTCACTATCGTCTCCAAGGCTGTACCGCGACGCGTCGAAGAGCGTGTCGAAGTCGATGTTTGAACAATCGTCGCACATTTCTCTTGTCTGTGGACATTGGCCATCACTTGTACTTGACGCATCACTTGTAGTTGACGACATCTTAACGGTATCCGGTGGTCAAGGGTGGTTGATGAGGTGTTGCAGTCGGAAGGAGATATCGTGAGGTCTTGGGCGTCGTTGGGCACAATCTATATAATACTGGAAAATCAAGCGAGCCGTCCCAAGGTCGTCCCGACCAAAACACTGGTCAGCTGGCCCCCGCCTGCGCCTTGCGTCTCAGTCGTTACAGCCCTGCGACGGGCTATATTAGCCTGGATAGCTTCGATTTCGCCCGCGGCATGTCCTCTACGCCTCCTGCCTTTTGTACTAACTATAGGCAGTATAGTCTTGCTATAGACTTTGCCCGCAACCTATACTGAGTCCTCTATTGTACCTACTAGTCTTAGGGTCTGTCCCCTCCCCATTCTATACAGCCCTTTCTAATGGTTAATAGGACGACGCCTAGCAGTCCCCTCTTATAGATGCTGGCCTTAATGTCCCTTAATAGACCTAGGCTAAGCGGACCTAGTCGTAGGCTCTTATGGCTCTCGAGCACCCTATATCTAATCCCTGGCCCTAGAAACGACAACAGGCTATTGTTATAGCCCTACTATAGACCCCCCCTATCGCTCCTATTATAGATAGGGACTAGGCTACTAACCTTATTATTAGTCTAGTACTACCTACTACTACTACTTCTATTATAGGTGCTAATATTGTTACTCTAGCCTACTAGGGCTATAAGAACAACGCTTATATTACTATATATAGAATGTTTAGGGTTTTAGCAAAGAGTAGTAGGAAACATATACACATTAGATTTTTAAGGTGCTAAACTTACTTCCTCTTATATATAAGTTGCTAAACTTGCTTCTATATATAATTGGTAGTATAAAAGTTATAATAAGTAGTAAATAAACATATAGTATAGCGCTAGAAGGTCTGTGCTAAAATTATAGTAATTTGTATAGGAAAAAGCATGGGCCTTAGGGTTAACTTCTACTACTATACTATACATGAACTAGATATACTTTACTTCCCCATCTATTCATGCACGTAGATCGCCTCCTCTAACCTTAAGCAAAGCGAGAAGTTGGCCATAACAATTAGTTTATAATAGAATTGTTCATTCCAAATCTTGGCTAGAATACATAAGGAGGTGCTAAAATTCGCTCTTCGCAGCGGTACAATGGAAACTAGTACGCTCACTCTGACTTGCAGTAACTATCCCTCCGGCAAACATAAAAAAAAACTTCTCTACAACAGCAGACCACCTCCCAAGAAGCATCCAAGGGCAACCATGCCGGCGTACGCGACCTTGAAGTCGATGGGGGCAACAAGTCCGCTAGCAGCAGCCTCAGAGGTCTCTTCCGATGCGGACCCGTCAGTGGAGGTTCCAGTTCCGCTTCCCGAGGGAGAGGTTCCCTCAGACGAGATACCGTCACCTCCGGAGGTCTGGGAACCAGCTCCCTTCAAGCCGGGGCCCTTTCCAACGTCACCCTTCATGTACTCGAGAGCCTTCTTGGGGATGGTGGGGAGGTCGGCAGTAGTAACGTTCCAGTTCGACGACTTGGGTGGGCACTTGGAAGCCTTGCTCTTGCCGGACTTGTATCCACCGTCTCCGGAGGGAGACTTGGTCTTGGCGAAGGCCTTCTTGAGGTAGTTGAAGCCAGAGAGCTCAGAGACAGACTTGGTGTCCTTGATCTTGACGAGTCCGTAGCCAGAGCCCTCCTCGGAGTACTCGTAAGCAAGACCACCAGAGTAGACACCGGTCATCTTCTCGCTGTACAGGGACTCGACCTCCTCGAATGTACGTGGGCCAGGCTCGATGCAACCGTACTCGGACAGGAAGATGGGGAGACCGTAGTCGGTGAAGTTCTTGACCTTCTGGTCCCAGCCGGCACCGGTGAAGGTGTTGGGGGAGCACCACGAGTAGTCGTTGAAGGCGAAGAAGTCGCTGCGCTCATCGTCAGAGCCGCAGTTCATGTACTCAGCCATCTCCATGCGGTTCTCGGAAACATCAGCGGCGGAGTATCCGACGGGGATCTTGCGGAGACCCTTGGCCTTGATGTAGGCGCGCATATCTCTGGTGGTGGCCTTGACGTATGGGGCGGCGTTGGTGGTGGTGCCATCGTTGATGACTTCCTGTAGTATTGTTAGCACGGATTGATTACCAACTGCGCAGAGAACGTACGTTGCCACTGAAGAAGGCCAGGGTGTTAGAGTACTTGGCGAACTCGTCAATGGTAGCGAAGAGAGACTGCAGGTAGACAGCGTTGTAAGACGGCAGAGGGTCGGCACGGTTCAGGGAGTATTTTGGCGTGCTGGCGTCCAAGACCAGGTAGATACCGGCATCGGCGAGGAGACCCATGCAGGTGGTGTGGTCCTTGGTGTTGTCGACAGTGTAGACACGGACGACGTTGGCTCCCAGCTTCTTGAACTCGGCGATATCACGCTTGCAGACAACCTCATCTGCAAGGGGGTCCTCGGCCTTGGAAGATCCACCGGGCTGGTAATCGATACCACGGATGTAGAAGCGCTCGCTGCCCTTGAAGAAGGCGTTACCCTTGACGGTGATGGGCTCGAGGTTTGCTCTTGGGCCGAGGTTGTTGGGGGAGGTGTTGGGAGCAGCAAGGACGCTGGTGGCAAAGGCCAACGCGGCCATGGTGAAAGACTTCATCTTGATGATTTTGTGATGAAAGAGGTTGGAATTTGGGAGTTAAAATGGGAATGATTCTGTTGCGAGTTTTTGCACGAGCCCGAAAGGAGTGAGGGTCGGCGAGGGTGAATTAAAAGACGTAAACAAGACACGAAGACCACAACGAATGAGTTGGCCAGGTGCTAAAAAAAAAAGAGAACGAGTGAAAGACGAGCAAAAAAGACGCTCGAATGTCGGAAGTGGTGGTTTGAGGAGAAGATTCAAAGAAGGGTCAAGGGAAAATGGGGGACGTCACCGTTATAACGTGCCGCCAGAGCGCAGGAGGGGGAGAGACCATTGACTAGACTTACTAGAAGAGTGGGAGCTGGGAGCAACCTCTCAGGAGGTGGAAGTACCGATCAACAAAGAAAAGTGTAGCAGTCTTGTACTGTCTACAGTCGTGATTTGTCTGTTTTGTCACATTCTCATAGTATTCGTACCATGACAAGGCGTGTTGCAGGAAGAGAGCACGGCAACAAACCTGTATTCTGTACTCAAACATGTCTGGGAGGTACATCCAGGCCAGGAACTGGAACACTACTGCCCCATACTTTTGGATCCACTGCGGGATCGATCGGTGCTGGTACAGTCGGTGTGCAGTCGGGGATCGTCCAAGCGCCATAGGGTAGTAAATTGGGAGTAGCCGTGGGAAGTTATGAGTATGTCGGTCGCAATGGGGAAATGGGGCTGTGGGAGAGATGGAAGAGCATGATATCGAGGAGAGAAGAGGAAAGGGGCACCCATTGCTATGTCTATATGGCTTCAATATCGCTGCAATATCGCGACAATACTCACACGCGTGTGGCAGGAGAGAACGCGCGTGGTAGACTTCCAGAGTACTCGTCCCGTGCTGCTGTACGCAGGTATGTGTTGTCGCACATATTGTGCTGCAGAGCACCACATTAGAGCACACAACAGTACTGTCTTGGAGCGACATGTTCGTCGCCACTTGTAGACTTGCACTGCCCCCCCCCTAGGTTGTGTTTTGGAATGTCGGGATGTTTTGGTGGTGGTGTGGTGGTGGAAGACCTTGGATTGACCTTGGATTGACCTTGGTGTATTCCCGGATATGGTTGTTGTGGACGTTTATCAAGGAAATCATCATTTCCCCTGTCTCCATGGCTCCATCCGTCTCCATCCGCGCGCGTCTCTAGCGCGTACTCTACTATAGTACTCACAGTAACAACCAAGCGAGATCGACGATCTCGAGCGCCACTGATGCTTAGCTGTGTTCCAACGACGACCCGCTCCTTCACGATTCTCCATTATTCTCCACTACCACTCCACACTCCACTTGGCGATGTGGTCTATGTGTGTCCCGAGTGGCTAGGTCTCGCTGCTCTCCAGGTACGCTCTGGGTACGCCCCAGGTATCAGAGTTACAGATTGCGATGGCTGATTGGATACACCAGAAACAGATTTGATCTCAAACAAGCCAACTCGACTGACGATGCTAATTCAGGCCGTTATGGGGATTTACGCGATCGGCAGGCACTGGGGTCGGCTCCGTCGTGACATCACTTTTGCGAGGGTTATTTGCTAGGGGTCAACCACATAGGATGGACGGTAAGGGACGGGCACTTGGGATGGGACGGAGTATTATACAAAAACTGATTTGTTATGGACTGCGCTGAAGTGTGTGAACCCTTACACACAGTGTACTCTACACAAAGTACGCACTACGCTACGCTCTATCTCGCTCCTGATAACAACAAAAGGGCTTCCAATCCTATACAAGCTGTACATAGTTTGCCGGTACGCTTTTGGTAACCCCTCCCCGCTCCACCTCCGACCATCCATCCCCTGGGTCCTCTTTGATGAGGACGAACCTATCGCCCTCCAGCATGTTGTGCTCCGCGTCGCTCTGAGCGGTATAGTCGTAGAGAGCCTCAACATAACGAAGCTTTCTCGCGCCGCGTTTAGGGGCCACCGCTGGACCCTGCTTCTTGCTTACACTGCCGGCTACCGACGATCCCGAGTTGGAGTATGTGGATGCAGGGCGCGCTGTCGATGGAACAGGGGATGGCGAAGGCATCATTTCGAGGTATGATCCTGGAACGAGCCCTTCTTTGTATCCCGACTTGACCTTCACCCATCCAGAGCCATCTACCACAAGTCAGCGTAAATCCCACAGAAGTAATCAAACAATTAAACATACCATCCGGTTCGGTGACCGTCACCTCATCTCCCTCGGAGACAGATATCTCGCCTTCACCGCTCGCGTCGTAAGCGTAGAGCATCTTCCCTCTTGGTTCTGATGATCGCGCCCCTAGCCCGCCCGATGCCCCATTCGCACTGCTCCCTGGCAGCTCACTGATATAGCTCGTCGGGGGAGGCGCAACGATGCGCGCCTTGCGTAATGTCCCCGCTGGCTTCGAGGTTCTATCTGGTACCTGAGGTTCCGTCGGTGATTGCGGGCCTCCTCTACTCATGGAGCGATTCGCGCTTGCTGCATATCCGGAACTCAGAGAGTTCATCGTGTTGGACCTACTGAGCGGCGCTGGTAATTCGGGAGGCATATCGCCATTCCCAGCTGTGGGGGCGGCACTTCCATGACCTGCACCCTCTTGTCTACTTGCCTTGAGCTTCTTCTTCTCATCTTTGGTCTGCTCCCCGGGGCACTCAGCGGGAACCTTCATTTCGCACTTGCTGTGGCATGTGTAACCACAATCGCGGCAGTCGAAGCCCTTTGCTGAAAGGCCCCAGATCCGCTCTCCGCAGAGATCGCAGTTCGTTGGAATCTTGAACGTTTGTGATTTGAAGTTGTGATTCTTCGCTCCTATCGTAAGGTCACCAATAGTAGTCGTAATCGTGGTTGTTTCAACCTCGACATTTAGCCTCTTGTGGTCGGAATCGTGGAGTTGCTCTTGCGCAATGAGCAGTTGAGACCAGACCACAACCTCGTCCCTCTTATCCTTGCCCTCTCGAATAGACTGCTGAATCCGCTTCAATCCATCCACCTCCTTTCTCCTCATGTCGACTTCTCTGCGTAGATCTCCCAACTGGCTCTTGCTCTTGTTGAGCATATTCCGTAAGAAGACCTTTGCGGGCTCGTCGACAATCATGGAGTCATCGTCGTGCCACACCGGGCTGGGTTCGAATGCCTTATTGACCGGCTCTTGCCAGGGCGCAGCATTGTGCCGGACAAACATCATGGTGTCCAACGTGGGAAGATTTCTCGGGATTTCCGTTGCCAGGTAATTGATGATATCTGTACTCCTCTTCATCATCCCCAGCTCCAACGACGCAGCTAGGGACCACAGCCCGTTTAGCTTTACCGTTCGAGACTCGTTCAAATCCTGAAGGCCGTCTAGTAAATCCGGAACATACTCATGATAGTACATTTCTTTTTGCTTGTTTGTCGCTTTGATGGCGATTAGATACGTGTTTTTGGCATTGTTCATTTCCAGGAGTTGCTGTTGATACGAGTTTTGCGCCTTGGCCTTTGAGTAGTCGAATGCCGACTCTGCCTTCTTGCGTTTGTTCTCAACCTCCTGGCATGCGGCGTCATATTTGGCCTTGGTCTTCTTCAGGTCGTTGTATGTAGAGTCGCGCTCTTTCTCCAATTTGTCCGCATAGTCGGCCTGGCGCTTCCGGATATCTTCATACCTAAGCCCGAGATTTCGCAGCGGTTCTGCAACATTGTTGACCAACTCGTTCCCGTATCGATCGTGCTCGGCTGCTCGCGACTCAAGCGTCGTAAGCTGCGTCGTCCACGTTGTGAGAGAGGCACTGCAAGGTCAGCATGACCCAGAACCCAATCGTATAAACTAACCTTTCCAAAGACCCGGGGGTCATCGCCGGCGTATCGCCAACGCTCAGCGACCCGGACTTCTTCGCCTTCTTCTCAAAGTACTTCTTTGCCAGGACATTGAGCTTGGCGGCATACTCCTTCTCGATCACGCTTCGCTCTCGGTAAAATTGCTGGATATCATCGAGCCATGAGATGCCCTGTGACACCCACGAGTTGACTGGCTTAAACGCATCCTGGACGTGTAAGTGTTGGCGTGGACAAATGACAATGGGCAATCAAACCTTGAGCTCGGCCCCAAAGCTGGGAGCTATTTGTACATCGGCCATGGCCGGCGGGAGAGAGCTTTAGAGATGCGGTCTGATTTCATGGAGATTTCGAGGCATCCCCTACTCTCATTGCTGGTGCATGCGTATGCTGGCGATAGTGATACGAAACCCAAAGTGACAGAGTTGATGATGATTACCCCACCAAAACTAGGCGCTGATTGATGGCTGAGGTGTGGCTCATCGGCGTCCTGGGGATTCGGGCCGCCCTCACACCAGTTGCTCGTTGGCTTCTAAGCCCCCCGGCGATACGTTGTTCCGCGCCTGTTCCTATGACACCGGCGCTATTCCCAATATAGGAATACCAAAAGAAACCCCACCATCCTCGCCAGCTTCAAGAAATACAGGCAGCATTGAATCACTCATTCCCTCCAACCCGCATCAACATATTCATTGCGCGTCGTACTTTAACCATACCTGCTACGCCGGTTGATTTTGTTACGACTACCTATCGCGATTTCTGGGTTGAGGGTACCTCGGACCTCACCGCCACCCCACTTCAAAGGACTTGGCAGACTGCCAGTTTCAAAAAGCGCCCACCGCAACAAAGAACTTGTCGATAATCACAAACCTCGAAATGTCGACTCCAGGCTCAGACCCCAAGCCATCTGGCTCGCTCGCAGATCGCATCTCGCAGCCCCCAAAGAATGCTGACGCGCCAGCAGCCGTTCCCGCCGAGGGCGAAGCCAAAGCAAAGACGTCGTGGGCAGATGAGGTTGCGTCGCCACCAGCCGAATCGCCCAAAGATACAGACAAGGGACAGGTGGATGGCAGCACAGAGCACCAGGGCGGATCTGCCTTGCTGCCAGCCGGAGAGTACGAGGTGGAAGTGCAGCTTAGTGATATCCAAGGCGACACCTCGAGCCCTCTGTACTCCATCAACTCGTTTGAGGAACTGGGAATGTAAGGAACACTGATAATATCGCACTTTCACTGCTAACAAACACAGCTCTGAGCAGATTCTGAAGGGAATCTACTCAATGAACTTCAAGAAGCCATCCAAGATCCAGGAGAAGGCTCTCCCGCTTCTCCTCGCCAACCCGCCATCCAACATGATTGCGCAATCCCAGTCCGGAACCGGCAAAACCGCTGCGTTCGTCCTTACGATTCTCTCTCGTGTCGATTATAACCTGAAGCAGCCACAGGCCTTGGTCCTGGCGCCGAGTCGCGAACTTGCTCGTCAGATCGAAGGTGTTATCAGGACCATTGGGCAATTCGTCCCCGATCTCGTGGTTCAGGCGGCAGTCCCTGGCTCCGTGGAGAAGGGAAAGAGACTCGAGGGACAGGTTGTCGTTGGAACTCCAGGAACTGTCATGGACTTGATTAAGAGGAGACAATTCGACGTTAGCAAAGCAAGCCTCCTGTGCTTGGATGAGGCAGACAACATGCTCGACCAACAGGGTCTTGGAGATCAATGTCTCCGTGTGAAGCAGTGAGTTCCAGCCTGCACTTTCATTGGTAACCCACTAACGTAGCAGCCTTCTCCCAAACCTCACCCAGATCCTACTCTTCTCGGCCACCTTCCCCGAAGAGGTCATGCAATACGCGAGAAAGTTCAGCCCCAAGGCGAACGAGATCAAGCTCAAGCACGAAGAGCTTACCGTGGCCGGAATCAGTCAGATGTTCATGGACTGTCCCTCGGAGGACGGAAAGTACGATATTCTTGTCAAGCTGTACGGGCTCATGACAATTGGATCGTCGATTATTTTCGTCAAGGTAAGTTGTTTGAAGGGTTTAGTGCATGCATTTACTGATACGGTATAGAAACGAGAGACTGCCAGCAGAATCGAGAAGGCCATGATTGCTGATGGTCACCAAGTCGCTGCTCTCCACGGAGCCTTTGAGGGTGCCGAGCGTGACGCCATCATCGACAAGTTCAGATCTGGAGAGGCCAAGATCCTCATCACTACCAACGTTCTCGCCCGTGGAATCGACGTTCAGTCCGTCTCTATGGTCATCAACTACGACATCCCGATGAAGGGCCGCAACGAGACGGAGCCCGACTTCGAGACCTACCTCCATCGTATTGGTCGCACTGGGCGATTCGGACGTGTTGGTGTCAGTATCAGTTTCGTGTTTGACAAGAAGAGCTTCATGGCGCTCAAGGCGACGGCGGAGCACTACGGCATCGATCTGATCAAGCTGAACTGGGAGGACTGGGATGAGACGGAGGATATCGTGCAGCGCGTCATCAAGTCGAGTCGCGCGGGTACAAACTTCAAGGGCAACTGATTATATGGGGGATTTGATACCAGACAGGATATGAAGAAATGTCATTGAAAAGATGGAGACTGTGGATATGCCTAGTAGTATAGAAATGGCTCTGGTGGTGGTCGGCAGAGGAATGGTGGAGGCGGTCATCCTGCCGCCGGCGTTTAATGTATAGAGCTGCGTTCTGCGACGGCTCATAGCATGCATCTGATCTGTACTCGAGACAGAATAGCGAGAGTTGGCTTGTTCCCGAATAAACAAGTTTCTACTTTATATGCCACGTGATATAGCAATTATACTTTGCAGTAACTTACCTGATTCAATGTGAAGTTTAGATTAAGTGTGTGAAGTTGAGCAAGGACGTCAGTCTGTGCTCGCGTGTCGATGGTGAAACGGTCGAGGCATCATGAAACCCGCCCCTTAACCTAGTGCTCTAGTTTGGACGAGCGCGAGTCCGTGTGGAGCCATGCGTTGGCGACCCAACATTCTATTTTCGGGTCGCTGAGTGTTGCCACGTGAGACAGTCATATTTCTCAAGTGTTGCATGTCGATTCGTGGGTCCAGACCAATGTCTCGCGGAGGAGGAAGAAGCATCAGTGTCTGAAAGCGTGAAAGCGGGGGATATTCCCAACTGATGATAGTCACCTCTGCTGCCGACCCTTCCTGGTGGCGGCCGTGGGGGGGGGGGAGAGGGGATGGAGGGGAAATCTCGCAAAGCGCGTCGGGGATGTCGAGTAATTGGCTCACAGCTCGATGGCAGGCGACCACAGGCGTCAAAACCGGTTCTGGTCGGCTTGAATGGACGGTGAGCGGCCACGACAGCAGTCGAGTAGGCGACAATGCGGTCAGCCTGCACGGCGAGCGTTGATCCGCACTTCGGTCCCTAGGCAGGTCGATTGTCGATTGGGAGGGGAACCGGGGGTGGCTTTTGCTGTGGTCACCAACGAGAGGCAGTGGAAGCGGTAGAGGCGGCTCGATGGTAGGGTGATTGGGCTATCGCCCTGCAGGTGCGGGATGGGCATGCCTTGCATGGAAGCGCCGGGAGTCTGAATGGGGAAATGATTGAAGGGTGGATGTGGTGGATTGGATGGAGAGGGGAGATGGGGAGGACATGGGGCGAGAACGAACTGGACCTTTTTCCGAGCTGTACAACCGACAGACCCGGTATGGGTACGGAGCAAGAAGGGGAAGAGCAGCACAGCGTGTGGAGTGCGGTGTGTGCATATCTGGATGCTTCGTACGGAGGATAAAAAAGGGAAAAAGGGCATCACGGCATGGATGTCACGGAAGGGCATGAGGAAGGCTGTAGCACCTGTAACGGGGACCACGGGGGGTCGAGTGCGGGATGAGCATGGATGGAGGTATCCCAGTTGGGAGAGGAGAGATACCATACACTATACGGTAGATGGAGGTGCAGCCGTTCGTCTTGTCTGATGGTGGTCTGATGTGTAGATGTGTAGATAGAAGTGGTACATACGGAGTCGATGTATAGTACACAAACGTACAGCTGTGCATAATCACCATCAGCACCATCAGCACCATCAGCATCGCGATTTCTTCCTTTGGCGCGCCGCCACAGCCGAAAGCAGCAATGCTATTCGACAGGACGCGTCCCGCCGCGGCGTGTCTAGCGTGTTTATATAGAGACAATTGTGTGGTGGGAGCATGTGATTGGCTCGTAGGGGATGAGGCAGCCAAGAGGAGGTGACGCAGAGTGTGTAGGGTATATGGATGCGTGGACGATGGATGGACGATGGGTGGACGATGGGGGGTGGGCAGTACTTACCAGCATCGAAGGCTGGTAAGAGTTTGCAGTACTTGCAGTTACGCAGTGTAAGTAACTGTACTGTAAGTATTGTTACTGTGCTGTGCTGTGCAGTGTAGAGTGGAGGAGGAGCAGGAGCAGGAGGGTGTGAAGTTTGGAGAGGTGAGGGTGAGGGTGAGAGGGTACGCAGGGGGAAAGCAGGGGGTGCGGGTCCAAGCCCTCCACTGTTTGAGACAGAATGGGGGGTGTGGCGTTATCAGGGATGAAATTGAGTGTGTGCGTATGAGTGTTAGTTAGTACTTAGTTAGTACTGTGGTATGGGCGTGACGGTATGGAACGAGTCGTATGGAACTCAGCTATGGCATCTGATGGTATTGATCATGGAAGACACGATCACGATGCTGGCATTGGCACGGCTAGAAGAACGTATTTGTTATTTGTCTGTGAAGAGTAGATGAGGAATGCAAGTATGAAGTATCAGTGATTCTCCGAGTCCAGCAACAGGAGCTCTGCTCATCTACCAGAACGAACTACCAGAACCACCAGCACTATCTAACAACCTAATGCAGCCTGCAATGCAGCCTGCAATGCAGCCTGTGGCACAGAGAGGATACAGATGTACATATCTAAATGCACTCAACTGTACACTCTACTGTACAAATCAAGATAGTCCTCCCTATACACGGCATGCACCCATACACACACACAGACACACACAAAATCACACATAAGAGTACCCCATACACATACACACAAACAAACATACACACCATACCCCCCATCCAACCCCCATCCAACCCATCCACTCCCATCCATCCACACACACCTCCCTCACCGCCTTCCGCCCTCGCTTCTTGAAATAGAGTGCGGGATGTGCTCTGCTTCTCACGAGATCGCGTGGTTGGGCCAATCACCGTCCCCCACTCCCCGATTCTTCCTG
>LNAR01001858.1:0-17593 GCA_001630585.1 Pseudogymnoascus sp. BL549 | reverse complement strand
GGTGTTTGTAGTGTAGTACAGGGGGACGATATGGGGGATAGGAGATAGGAGAGATAATCTGGATTGATTGCCGATACGGCGTGGGGGCGGGAGAGGAGGACAGGCGGCATCGTGTAAATAATACGAGAAATTGGATATCAGAAATGCAGGAGACTAAAAGCATGGGAAGAATATAAAAGAATAACCAACCATTTCGTTTTATTTTGTGATTCCAACAGCATCAGCTCGCACGAAGACCTCGTTGGCATACCTCGGTTCGAGGAGAATTACCTTTTTTCCCCAGTACATTTTGAATATTAGAAATGCAGAAGATAAATAATACATGGGAGAAATATCATCAATATCCAACCATCTCGTAATATTCATCTCTTCCAACAGCATCGGGTTGGGTCGTACAGGCCTAATAATTGTGCCGCGCGCGGGATGGCCGTTCATTCCAATACCGACCTGTGAATCGAATTATCAGAAATGCAGAAGATAAAATGCACAGAAGAAATATAAACAATACCCAACCACCTCGTGACATTCTGCTGCTTCCAACCGCATCAGCTTGCACGAGCCCAAGACATCGCGCCGCGAGACGAATTCCCACCACTCCCTCCCCTTTCCCACACATACATACCTGTCTCCCCCCGCCCCCTTACTTCCCCCATCCCTCAACACCCACCACCACCCAACCACAACTCCCATCGCATACACAAGAAGGCGCTTAACCCCCAACTGCCCCCAATCCGATCGCGCAGCTCCGAAACCCATTTAGAAATCTCGATCTCGACCCCCCCTGCAATAGTCCGATCCAACGTCCCACCACCTTCTTACCTCCTGCACGTCGCCGCATCGGCGAGAGCGCGAGACCCAATGCGATAACAAGTGCAGCGCTCGACTGCACGTCTGGCCTGAGGCGACGCAGTGCCGTATGGAAGCGAACTGTATCTGCCGCGCTCCTTGCGCACATCATGCGAGGGGTGGTCGTGGGAGATGATGCGAGATTCCCTGTGGGCGATCAGGAGGTGGTGCGAGGCATGGTGATCATGCAAATAGCTTGGCCGAGATCAAGTTGAGAGAGACATGGAGATCATGCAGGAGATTTGGAAATCAGGTTCGTGAGAGACATTAGATATTTGAGATCATGCAAGTAGCCTGGGGGAGATCAGACTGGGTGCATGGTTGGTTGGTGTCTGCCGGTGAGTCTTCTTGTGTCGTTGGCGCGAGGGTATGGTGGGGAAGGGAAACGGGGAGGGGGAGTGAGTCTGGCCTTTGCGCTGGAGACATGATCGCTGGAATGGCTAGACAAACTGGTGGGAAAGATAGGAAAGATAGGGTGATGTGCATAGAAAACCTGGCATCCTGGAATGGATACTTAGACATTTGGCAGTGGAAATGCCAGGGAGCCTGTCAAGCTTAGAGACACGAACACTACTGACTCGCCCTCGCAGCGCACATCAATACTACCCCTCTCCTGACTCTCGGGGAAGCACGGAGGCTCCTGTGCCCGCCGCCCACCTCCCGCCGCGCCGAGACCTTACATCACCCCGTTGCATCCGCCATCGGGTCTCGCCCGCGGATTACGACTCGCTGGACGCTCGCTGGACAGCCGCGCATACTGGTGAGTATGTGAGTTGTTCGCGCAGCGCGCGGCCCACCACCCATCCACTTACCGGATAGGCTACCGGGTATTCTACCAGCTTTGCGCGCCAAATCTGTCAACAGATACTGATATCGGGACTAGCGACCGAACACTAGCCTGGAGGCGTGGTGATCGATCTGGAGGTATTGGCATGACGCTAGGGCGCTTGTAGTACTTTATAGCGAGTTGGGAAGGGCCAAATTAAGGAAGGCGATCTGGGGAAGCTAGGGGAAGTATTGCGGATATAGAGAGGGATAGGTTTAATGGGCCGAAAGTGTACGAGGACGGCGCATGCCGGCCACGATGGCGACAACAGCAGCGATGGAAGAAATAACCAACAATTTACCCCGCCGGTTCCAACTGTTGAGGAGTTGGATGCGCTGTCAATGACGCGGCACTGTACGTGCGTACGTACATACAGGCGCTTATATGTAGCATTTTCACACCGCCACAGCGACCTTCAATCCAATACAGCGTAAGACGGTGCGAATATTGCTTCGCCCTCGACCCAGCGCCGTGGTCGACGCCTGTTTATTCCCTGCCCGACTCTTGTCGTTATTTCATTTTTCCGGCGACATGCAATGGTATATGTATCCGCTGTCACGAATGGCAGTGGGTAAACTAACCTGGAAAGGGGAACCATCGCCGCTGCAAGGAGCGTTCAGCGCGCCCGAGTCCGCGGCGTGCGCATCGCTTCTTCCTCTGCCACATCTGGCATATGCTGCAGTTGGAGCGTCTGCATCTGGCGAAGCAAGGCAAAAGTCAGTGGCGCGGCAGGCAGGCAAGGAATCGGAGGACGGGAGAGGATACGCTGGGTTACTTGTAGATGGACAGAGCGGGGATGACCGTCTGGGATGCACCAGCGGGTTCCTACAGCGATCTCCACTACAGCGTACATACAGTATCTTGCCTCAACCTGCTCCTTGCCTGAGAAACCAAGGCAGGGCAAGACAAGGCGTCCAAGGCAAGGAGAGATAGCATAAGCTCCTTCAATAGTTACGTTACTGTGCAGCCCGTGGCTAACCATCGCGCCGCAGATCGAACTAGGCCACTTCCTATCCTCTCTCGCTCATCGGCCATCAATACTACTGCGGCGCCATGTAAGGGGGTCGCTAGTTGACGTCAAGCCTCCTCTTGTGCCGTGGCCTTCGCCCAAATCGACCGCGTCTGGCCCTTTCTGTATTGAGCTCGTGCCAGTATTGGACAGGAATGGCGTTTGGCGCGGTGTCTCAGATACCGTGTTTATCACTCCTTTGACTCTACTCCCGTTTTGGATTGCGGGGGAATAAGACATTAGGCAAGACATAGGTGTCCGAAAGATGGGATGGAGATAGGGTACGGAAAACAGTGCCGCTGCGTCAACATTACTCGTGCAACAGGGGCAGTGGAGAGAGATAGTGGGCTCGCCAATCGGGCTTCAACCGTCGCCGCGTCGACGTCGTCGCTGTCTCGAAAGCCTTGATTGAGACTGAGTCTTGTCTAAGACCAATACCACACGGCAGAATGCTGTGTACGCATACCTCTCTCTCAACATACGTTTGATGGGCTGTCTCATCCCATCATTTTCCACCGCCCCCTCTCTCCAACCCCCTCAACGCCATTTCTGACCCCACGTCCCATCGGTTCATCAGTAACCAACAACACAACACCGCTGTGATGAGTTCGCATACATTTACAGGCACGGAACTCGCCACTGGGCTTCCTGTTCGCTCACTCTCGCTTTCTCGCTCTTTGTTCGTCTCTTGGCAGCCCAGCGCCATGGCACGACGTGCTTATTCTCAAGCGCGAGAGAAATCGCTCCATTCAGCGTCTGTCGTCGTGGTTGCGATAAGCCGACTCTGTAATACGCCTCGATTGGGACGTGCGCATGGTTAGACCTATGGAGTTGTGTCCCTGCTTAGCTTGATAGAGCGACTGCAAATGCAACCCATACGCTACGCTGCATTGGTAAGCGCAATGAGATGTGCATACGGCACTGTATGAGCACTCAGTCCTGCATAAGGGCTGTGCTTTGTGAAAGTGCCGCAGCCCTGCATAGGCTGTCTTGGGGCACTGTATAAGAGTATTGTACAGTACAATGTATGTACCCGCGACGGGAGCAGGGGGCGGGACGGAGACAGAAAGCAAACATCGGGGACTTTCATTGATCTCCGCCCCGGCCCCCACAATACCCTCTACTCCCTGAAGCGATCAGGGGTGCATAGAGCAATGCTTCTCCATCAATGCAGTGGGATGGGTGAGTGAGAAACTATGCAGTGATGAATGAAGAAGAACTTGCTTGCCCGAATCACTTGCCACACAGAGATCACATCACATCACACTGCGTAATGTACGGTTACATCGCGCCTGTGCCATAACAGCATCACGACACCACTACGAACCACTACCCCAGGCGCCCCAGGCGCCTCCGTCTGGCCAAACGCGCCCCGATAAGGAGCGTAAGACACAGTCTTCCTAATCTCCGCGTCACCATCTTTCTGCCACACTGCCCGCCATGCCCGCGCGTCAGACATCTCCTCGGCCTTCTAGGACCAAACGAGAAATGCTAACCCCATCCCGTGTAGTTCTGTCTCGAGTAGACCATACCTCTACTCACACAGTGTGCCAGAAGAGATCAGACATGACTGGAAAACCCAAACCAGATCATGCACCCCATCCCCATCTCATCCCATCTTTTCGGGTAAGATAACTGGCCAGCCTCGACGGCATTCACAGAATCCAACATCGGCACTCGCTCGCTGGCATCTCGCTAGCATCTCGCTCTTGCTCTCTACAGCACCGCATTGGCGAGGGCCGAGCGGGGATGGGCACCGAATGGGTTAGCCATATCGAGCCGAACCGATCGGGCGGGATTTGGACTCTGCGATCGCTCAGCTGATGGGGGGTGGTGGTGGGTGGTTGATCGTGCCGCCCGCTTTGGGGCCGGGTGTTGTTTGGTGCGCGGCGGGGGGCGTGTTGGGACGGGATGGAGGGGGGTTGGAAGGTGGGAGGCGCGGGGTTTGAAAGGTAGTGGAGGGGGAGTTTGAAAGGGGTGGGGTTGGAGGGATTAGGGTGTGTGTATTGTGGCTTGAGACAGCCGCCCTGACCAAGGAGGATGCTTACCATACTACAGCCTTGCTAGATTATCGTATTTCCGCACCACTGTGTAGTCAATCGTAGATTTGCTCTGTGCGAGAGATCGGGCATAGATAGTCTAGGAGGGAGAGGAGATGAGCACATGTCCTGGGTCGGTAGCGCTACAGCGCGCTTTCACTCGGCGAAAATATCCCGAGTAGGATAGTACAGTGACGTCCTTTGTCCGTATACAGAACCAGATAACCGCGCTGCTACTCTTTGAGCACATCTCGCATTCCAGGAGTAACGAACGCCACGCATAGAAACTGTATGTCGCAGAGAACGCACGCAGCACCCAACATCCCGTTTCCTCGTCTCCCAGCTCGCAAGAATTTCCACAACGAGCGCGCCCCTAGCCTCCCTACCCATTCCCATCCTTACCCATCCAGCCCTCCCCCGTCGCATCCTCCCCGGCACATCATCTCTTCAACCCCGTCCTTGTCTACCCAAATCCCAAACTCCTTCAGCGCCTTCCCGTATTACCCACGTAGCACAAAGCAGTACGAGTCGAGTCGACACCACGGATGCCCGCCGCGGCCGGAAGATCTCCAGTGCATCAAGCGTACCCATTCATACCCTTGCACGGGGGAAGCTCGCCTGTCTCCGCGGTAGCGTCTTGGCGTGACATTTCCTTCAATGTGGAGATCTATCTGCGCAAGGGTAGGGGAGTAGCGGGATCTGGAGAGGGAGCTGTCTGGATCGTTTCGGGATGTGGCGTGTGGGGTCACTGTGGCTTGTTGTTGGAGGAGAGTAGATGCTGAACGGTTAGTGGACGGTTGGTAGGCGGTGGAAGGCGTTCTGTTTGGTTGGTTGCGGAGGGGGGGAGCAAGTTCCAGGAACAGTACATGGAGTATTGAAAACGGTATCAGGAGGACGCTTAATAAAGGATCGCACTGCAAAACAATAGGAACGGGTCGGAGGAGATTCCTCTCTTCGTCCACAGTACCACGCCTCAGTCCAGCCGCCAACACTTCTAGAACAGATCTTGCTGTCGACGCCCGCAACTGCCATGAAGCCACGCCTGGCGAGCGTGGCTGCGCCGTCACACAAGGACAATAGCAGAAGAAAATAGCATTCCTTCTTCGTCGTGCTCTCCGCCCTCACCCTCTCATCCCTCCCCGCGGCCATTGTTTCGCATGATTGGCGCGAGCAGCAACTTCCCTTCTCGAACAAACAAAAAAGCAGCCGCAGATGCACCGTGCTGCATTGAAGTCATCGTAGGACTCTATGGCACTGGCTGGACGGTCAGCCGTCAACGCGCCACACAGCGAATGCAAAGCTGTGGCGGCAGTCCAGCTGCAGCCATTATGGGATGGACGCACAGGTGGACACTGGCCTGGCCTCTCACTCGCGGACGGGGCATGCGGGCGCAACGTGGACCATGGCGCCGGGTAGTGGGTCACTGCACCGCGCAGCGGGGCGGTTGGAGAGGTAATGCAGTGGGGTGAGATGCAAGTATTTGCGTTACAGGACTGGCGACTTGCAGTGTGTGGCCCAGTACTTTTGCTCTGCATGGGGCTAGTAATGTACATCACTAACCTGGGCTTATTTTGGTCGGTTTTGTGTGTGGTGGGTGGTAGGCTGGAGAGGCAATGTCTCACCGGTGACCGGGCTGGGCTCTCTATCGTAGGGTTCGAAAGATACTGCACTGTCATGACCGAGCATCGGGGAGGGTCCGCGGCGAGCGGCTGTCTTTGCGCTCCAGGGAACACGACTCGCCGACGACATGCTATAGACAGATAGCAGGCAATAGTAGGCAATAGTGTGGACATTGCTGTCGATATCTACTATAACTGTATCTGTCCTGTTTCGGGTATGTGGAGATCCGCGGGGGGTTCCCAGCGTCGATTATCGAGTATTCAGCAACCAGCACGCTACAGTGCATGATTACAAGCCTGGTAGCAGCATGTTTGCGATGTGGTGGTCTGCTGTTTATGCGCAGCAATACCAGAGTCGGCCTGTACGTACAGTACATAAATCTGCATCCTCTGGTTGCTGTGGCCCCGAGAAACCCTTCCTAATCCCAGCGCATATCCCTTCCTGTCGCCCGCTATTCGGGCGGTATTCGCGCATTCCATCCACTCAACCCTCGTCCTTGACCTCGTTTATGATCTACCACACTGTCGGGAGCGGGCAGGAGTTTCGCAGGTGTTTCCCAAGCAGCCCACCATCCATCACCGCTTCGCGACCGAGAAATGGTTCCCTGTGGAATCTCCTTGTCAGGCCTCCCTGTCGAGGTTCGGTTGGGGCGCGCTGCGCAGTATAGCTGGATCGCGATATAGGCATGGGTGCGCTGTCGCGGGCTCCACGCACCGCCCACTCAAAGGCTTGATCAGCGGCGGGAACACAGAAAACGGAAACTGCGACGGGGAGATGGGATACGCGGGCGATCCTGCACCTGTCCTTTCCTCCCGCTCCAGCCGTGGACAATATGAGATTGCAGGGAGCTGGAGGGGGTTTCGGCGAGCCTGCAAACAGTGTTCAGCTCGCTCCTTCCTTGCCTGTATACCGTATTTTCGCGCACACCTTGCCTCTCCCCCTGAAGGGGGTTGCTGTATTGGCATTGATTGGGAACTGCTCAATATCTTCGGGTGTAAGAAAGCCCAGTCCATCGCTCATTCATTTTTGAATGTCTCTGTCTTCCCGCTGTATCTGCCCTAGGCGCAGCCTATGGGAAACCTAACAGCAAACACGGCATCCGCGTGTTTTATGCCTTCCAACCATGGCGATATCACTATCCATCGCCACCATGTGCCCTCCCACTTCGCAACGAACACCCCATCCACCGCAACCTCTCATGCCTTAATATCCCCCTTAGCACGCCAACGCAGGACCGCCTGTCACCACCCATTGCATGCTTACGCCAGCGTCGCATCGCCGGTCCCGACGCCGCGGTTCCTATCACCGATGCCCTGCCCGCTACAAACACCGCTTCGAGTCCGCGGTCTGTCGCTGGCCGTCTGATGCTGGGAGCCTGGAGCCCTGGCACAGCGTACTCGACGTACTGTACATTCCTTGGGTGCTGTGGGGGCGGCCTGGGTTGGACTCGGGAAAGTGGCGCAAGTGGTTCTAGTGTTGGTTGTTAGTAGTGTTTAAGTCGTAGCCCTTAGAATGAGAATGTCTGGGTTGGTGCTGGGGAACGCTGGCTCTACAAGGCGCACTCGCAGTCTAAATCATAGTCCAGATCCGTACAGAGTCGCACCGTCGTCATAGAAGAGCGCCGATGTAACTCACGGGACATTCATTCATCATAGATTCCCATTCCAGGAGTCAGCGCCGTTGCATACGAACGGAATCATCACTGATGCTAACTCCCATATTACCACGACCCAGGAACCAGACAAACCTTCTTTCTGGATATATTACGCAAAATTTAAGGCTAAGCCCGACGCCTACGCGACTACCCGGGGGCCGTCTATCGATCGAGCAATCTCGCCAGGTTCCAAAATATCCAATCTTGTATCTGTTTCCTGCCACAGGAAGTATTGCACTGCACGTACTGCAAAACTTACATCGCCGCTAATCGCGGCCGATCACCCTCGCCCCAAAGACCACCCCTACCCTTCCCCCCCACACGTCCCGCCCCCCCTTACCCCTTCCATACTCGCCCACAGCCCTCCACCACGCCCATAAACATTGTACACTAGGTTTGAACGCCCCCCGAAGGAAATCCACACTAGGAGTGCATACATACGCAGCCCAGTCTACAAGCACAATGCTACTTTCGATATCTTCCTCCCCCACCCCCCTTCGGATCACCCCTGCGCACGTCTCTCGGGGTACGTCCCGATCTCCCCCCTCCAACCCCGGACGACCCACTCCATCAAGCCGAGTGTGGCGTCCTCTCTCTCCCTCGATCTGAGACCGGTACCCGCGTCTATACTGTTCGTGCTCCTGACTGCATGTCCTTCGTTTGTTGCTTGTATTGGCGCGGTGTCGAGTCCCAGGGGGGTATCTCATCTGGGATTAATGTGACGACCGGGGGGGAGAGATCTTGGAGGGTGCAGTTTTTTTTATATATAGAGCGTCCTCCTTCCTCGGTTGGGAGGAATGAAAATGAGAAACAGGCACGAAGATTTCTTGGTTTATACTTTACTACATTATACTACGGTGGCATTACTCTTTAACAGCCATCGCTAATTACGAACGATACATTTTATAAGACAGACACGACAGGTATATACACACACAAAAGGACCAGCGCAAGGAATTATCGACAGAACGAGCCATACTCGACACAGCACCCATCGCTGCTATTCGTAACCTTGCTTTTACCAAGTACGTCGTTGAGGCCCAAGGCTCGCTGGGCCGGGATTCTCACACCGCGGTATGGCGTTTCTAACATTCCACCAGATTCGCTATTATCACCCGCATCCCCTCCAGCCTCGTCCTCACTAAACGACGGCGGAAGACCGGTTGAGATTCCTCACCAACTCGATATACTGTACGCATCCTTGCCTACCCCTCCAAACTAAACCCGCATCTGCCGCCGTGCTCGCATGCACAACGCTGTGCAACATCGAAATCGCACCAGAATCCTCCATAGCTAACACCATTATGCAGTGTCTAGCTCGAGCTCCGCCAAACCAGTGCATGATTCGCTGCCCTCCCACCTGCACAACGCAAGCTCCGCCTTATCTTCGCACTGCGTACAGGCACCCCGCCGAGAACAGTAGCCAGCAGGTCTGCTATTAGGCACGACGAGCCCCCCACCACCCCGCAGCCTTTTCCATCCTTCGCATCGTCTCTCAGCCCGTGCTGCTGACTTTGAGACGACGATATGGTTACCGTTTCAACCTTTGATCGCAACAACTGGTCGAGCGATCTTGAGCGTAAACCTGATCCTCAACCCGCCGCAATGGGCAGTTACAGTTTCGAGGACACGCGCCCTATGGCTGAACAGCAACCGAAGAACATGGTAAGCAAGACGGGCAATTAGCCAGACAATGAACCGAGTCTAACGCGCTACAGACGATCAATGATGCCCTGAGAGAGTACTGCGGTATTGAATCCGCCGCCTACGCCCTCGCCGTGATCCGTCCAGATGGCCAGGTCGCTTCATTCGTCTCCGACGAGGTGAAGACGGATCCCAAATTCCTCTTCACACCCGCCTTCCACAACGAGTTCCTGACCTCTACAGGCCGCCAGCCAACCCGTAAGCCCAATCAGTCTAACTCCACGTCTACAGCACTAACCCGGCACCTCAGAAATCATAGCTCCGCATGAATTTGGCGCTCTAAGCCAACCTAGCTTGTCGTACCGCAAGCGCACCCCTCCTCGCTCCCACAGAGCATACGATGATGATTCATCCGACTCATCCTTCAGCCCTGGATCCCGCAAGCGCCTCCGTACTGATATCTCTCGCTCTCGCGACCGCGCCGTCCCTACCCTTCCCACCAAAGTGATCGCTATCGGCGACGACATGGCCCGCGAGGACGTATACCGCCAGTGTCTCAAGGACATGCAGCAGAACGGGTGCAAGGTCCTCGGAAAGGCATGGGTGAAGCTCCTCGAGCCAAAAAAGCAGTCCACGTACCCATACACCAAGGGAGCGAATAAGATGCCTCCGTGGTGGCCAGCGCCGACGGGTCCCAACAAGATCAGGCATAAGGAACCAGACCACTTGCACAAGCGCGGTATGTGCTTATACCCCCCTTCCCCATACTTTCTGGCGCTGACGGAGTATCTAGAACGCATCATCCTCCTCTTGCACATTCTAAACATCATCGTAAACCAAGACGGCCCAGCTCGCCAGCGCGGCATCGACGTCGCCAAGCTTGAAGAAGTCACCCGCGAAGCCATGGCCACCTGGTTTGCCGACCGCGAGAAGCCCAAGAATGCAGAGAAGCGCCCCTTCCTCACTCAGCTCTTCCGCCTCCTCTACAAAGAAGAGCGTTACCGCCGCGGCGAGCTGGACGCCTCTACCACGGTCTGCGTGAACGACGCCTCTGGGAACGCAGACCATGATGATTATGATGACGACGATGAGGACTCTGACCCTTCGTCGCAGCAGCAGCACCAAGCTCAGCCAATGTCACCATTCCTCCCAACACCGTCCTCATCGCTCTCCCCATCGCACCCAATCACCACCGCCGCCACCGCAGCAGACATGCAAGACTACTACAACGGTGCCCGCGTCCCTCTCCGCTCTACCTACCTCCCTGCCTCCCCCGAGGCAACCGGAGATGAGTACGCCGACTCCCCCTACTCGATGCACCACCACCACAACCTCTCCCACCCCCAACAAGCCGCCACCTACCCCTCCCGCTCCTGGCCCACACAGCCACAAGAGTTGAACATGTACGGCACTTCCCCATGGCCCACACCACCGGCGGCAGCATCAGGATCGATGCAACAGTACCCCTTCGGGATGCCCACCTCCTCGCCTCCACAACAGGGCTCATTCACCATGCCCACCACCACTACTACATCGCCGCCCCAACAACAGGGACAGACTGCGGTGTTCCTCCCCCCACCAATGGGACAGGGCTACGACGATGCAACTGCAAGGGGCAGCTTTGACGCTGGCTCAATGCGAACATTTGGCGGTGCTGAGCCAGGATGGGACATGTGCAGTTAAACCTTGTTTGCGCTTTGGTTTGCTATGACTTCAACCTTATTTTGGAACCTGGGTTGCCGGCTTTGGGGGTCGGTTTGCTTAGGGGCGGGATGATACCATGTGCTATCTTATGCGCTTTTTTTTTTACCTCGTTTGCTTGCTTGCTTCTGCAATGGGATGGGTTGCGAGATGGGCCTTGCCACTCTTCTGCCGGGCTTCAACACGACCGTCATGATTTGAGGAGTGTGATTTGGCAGATTATTTTTGAAGCCTATCTTTTTGTTTTGTTTGTTTCTTATGTTCTTGGGCGGCTGTCTGAATTATTTTCTATGCGCAAAGGATAAGGGTGTTGGGGACGGGGATAATGATGATGAGGGATGACTACTACTGTGATGAAGATGATGGGGGTGATTATGGGAATGAACAACAACATGAGATGCATGAATGGCAAGACGGAGTTTATTGGCAGGCAAGTGAGGGTGATGGATATAATATATATACCTTAACTTACCAATAACACAACAAAACAAGATATATAAATACATAAAATAGTATCATTGTTATCCAAAATCTCTTCCATCTGCTCTCATGTGCTTAACCTACCTTCTACTATCTATCACGACATAACCCATGTGCGCTTATCTCTACTGCCCATTGCCTATGGTCACATCCGCTGGCACGTTACAGTAGAAACTCCACCCTGCACTCCTTAACTTATGGCCACTTTTGCTTGCATCGTTTTCCCTGGTTTCTGGGCATTGCTGCCTCTTTCATTATATTTGCGCTTTTTTGCTTAAAGACAGTACTTTGGAGTCATCTAGTGGTAGTTTAGAGGCAATCGAGACTTAATATACTAGTGAGTTGTCTCCTGTCAGACGACAGCTGGCTGCTACCACCACTGTCACCCACCTGTTCGCTGATATCTGCGCATCTCCGAACTATTTCTAACCTTTCTAAGCTTTTTTTGATGAGGATGTACACCACAGCAGCTCATTCGCACTCTAGTAGTAATCTAGAGGCAATCTAGCTACATTGCATACCACTACTTTGTACTGCTACTGCTGTTGCCAACACGGCTTTCGCCGGCTTTGCGCAGGAATATATGATTTCTTATCCTCCTGCGCTTTTTCGGTGAGAGACCCTGCATAGCAATTGCCTAGTGGCAATCTGGCTGCAATATGCTGTTGCAACACGCACGCCGCTGCCACCGCCCGGGCTCTCACTGGTTTGGCGCAGTTTCAAACAGTTTCCGACATATCTGCGCATTTTCAGCAAGAAGCCGTGCACTACTGTCGTCTGTTAGTGCTCTTCCAGTAACCTGCCTGTACAGTATCTGGCAGCGCTCAAGCAGCAATCTGGCAGCAGACTACAGCAGTGCTGGTGCCGCCTGCCTCCTTTGCCGCCCCCACTCCGCCGCCAATCTGCCGCTCCCTGCCCTCAGCGATTTTGCGCATTTCAGAACCGTCACCGACGGTTCTGCGCTTTTTCAGTTAAGGACTGTGCGCTCACAGTCCTTAGTCCATCCTAACTCCACTCCTATCTTCCCTCTTTCCCCCTGCTGCCCCAACCCCTATCCACCTCCAGTTTGCCCACCTCCCCCAGCCAGCCCAGCTGCATACACGCCGTTTGCCCAACCGCAGTATCCTCTCACTATCACAACGGCCGCCTCCCATCTCTCACATCCCGCTGTATCCATATTATATGATTTTACAAAATCCTGAGGAAGGCACGACCAAGCATGCTTTGGTAATCGTTCCTTCCATATATCCAACTCGGATATTCAAAGGAAGGTGCGACTCAGTTTTGCTTGGTAATCGTTCCTTCCATACCTCCAACCTGGAATATCCTGAGGAAGGTACGACTCCGTTTGCTTGGTAATCGTTCCTTCCCTTTATTCAACTCGAAATATTCTGTGGAAGGTACGACTGAGATTTTACTTGGTAATCGCTCCTTCCTACCTTTCTCACGCCCCAGCCAGCAGGCGACCATCCTACGTAGCTCGTAGCTGCCATGCTCCCAACTCTCCCGGCGTCAAACTGCCGCGCGGCGGATATGCAGTTTGTGGGCATTTTTATCATGCTGCTGGGTATTTGGATGGAGATGTGGTTTGCCCCCAGCTGCTGCTGCGCTGCTGCGATTTTTGCGATGCAGTTGTTGTTATAGATGTAGTTTGTAACGTTGTTGCCGGCGGCGGCGGCGTGATGGCGGTGATGATGCAGATACGCATGTAGGTGTGGATGTAGATGCATCCACCCTCCTACCCAATCTCCCTCCCACCTCACATCCAGTGTACCATCCATTTTCTCCTTTTTAAACGGTGAAGTAGACGATAGATAGATAGAAAGAAGAATGAAACCCATCCCATCCTCCCAGTCTGACCTTGGATACAAGCTTGCTCGCCTCTCCGCCCCTCACCCTCCCTATCCGAAAGCATTGGCACACCACAAAGCCACACATTCCACACACTCCCTCACGCATGGAAGCAGGAAAAGCACGATGCCACGGGAAATATGTTCTAAACCTCATATCATATCATATCATTTCTTTTCTCTACATCATCAAAAAAGATCTAACCACCATCACAATAGCACACACCTCCTTTCTTTCATCCTCTCTCACCCGTCCTTGTCATTCTTCCCTCCTTTCATCCGCTTCCACCCTTCAACTCTCAACTTCCACCTCTCCTTCCCTCCTCTCCTCCACATTCCTCCCAACTTTCCACATTCGAAACAAAGAATTACAACCCCAAAAAAGAAATCCACATCCACCTTACCATCACCATCAACAACAACTTGGCACTCGCATCAACATCAACAACCGAACAACCACAAAAGACGACAGAGTAAAAAAAAAGTTATGAAGTATGTTTTGCGATCCGACAAAAAAACCGATGATCTGAATCTGACACAAAAAAGCTAAAAAATGGCCATGAAAAAAGAAGTGTTTAAAAACAAGAATATTCATCCATCCATCCATCCACCGTCCATTCATTCGCACACAACAACCAGGGACATGGGGAACATGGCCAAGGAATCGATCAAAGACCAACACAAAAAGAAGAAGTCGGTTTACATCAACCCCCCAGCCACAATCCCCATCCCTACAACACCTCCCACACTCCCCATCATCCCTCCCTCAAACTCCCCCACTCCCTCTCCCAACCCTTCCTCCCCGACAATCTCCAACCCACCACCCTCATCCATCCCCATCAAGCTCCCATGCCTCACGTGGCCATGGAGCGAGTTGGAGTGAGAGTGGCTGTGGCCCTGCTGCTGCTGCGACGAGGAAGAGGAAGTGATGTTGTCGAGGTTAGCAGCGACCTGCTGCTGGAGCGAGGACAGCTCGTCCTCACCCTCATAGTCCTCCTCCTCCTCCTCCTCGCCGGAGAGGGAGGCGTAGGCGCCGCCGTCGCTGCTGCCATCGCCGCGTTCGTGGGTACGTCTGTGTCTATTTCATCATTAGCTTTCGTTCCCCTAATCACCCCATCAACTCCCCATTAGAATGAATACTCACTGCGCAAGGTTATCACTCCTCGAAAACGCCTTCCTACACACCCCACAAACATACGGTCGTTCCTGCGTATGCGTCCTAACATGCCTCTTGAGGTGCTCTAACCGCTTAAACAGCCTCCCACACGTCGGAATCGGACACGAGTGGCTCTTCTGCGGATACGGGCTCCCGAGCTCCATCATCGTTGCGCTCCTCGCCCTGCGCACAGCACCGCTAACACCAACGCTGCCGCTCGCAGTCACGGATCCGCCGCGGCGCGAGTCCATCACGCCGCCGCCGTTGCCGTTGGAGGAAGTGGGCTCAAAGTCGGGAGAGAGATCGGTGGTGAAGTCGTGGTGCAGAGACATGGGGTGCACGCCGCCGCTGCTCGAGCCGTCGGGGGTTCCTGTGCGCGAGAGCGCGAGGAGGTCTTTGTGCTGGTGCGCCATGGCGTGGGCCGGGTAGCTGAGTCTAGGGGATCTAGGCTCGGCGTCCTCGGGGACGGGGTCGACGGAGTGGGATACCGAGCGACGGAGGTCGGAGGGGCGGTGGGGAGGGTGGGAGGTGGTCTGTTGGCCTTGCTGCTGGCCTTGAGCTGGGGTAGGAAGGGCAGACAGTCCCGGTGGGATGGACGAGCGACGTCTGCGCTGCTTGTATGTCGGCGATCCCTCGATGACCGAGTACGATTGGCCGTACGGCCTTGTGTATGCTGGCCCTGGGAGGGAGGTTGGAGGCATGGACATCATGCCGTGCATGTTAACCATGTGATCCGGAATCGCAGAGTACAGCCCGGTATCCTCATTCGCGATGTACGCCGGCTCGGGACCCATCCCCGACGCCTGCGGCGGCGTGATCGGCTCAAACGACAAGCCGCGCGACGTGTAGTCCTCGTAGTGCGAGGACACGAATGAAGGAGCAGGCGAGTACTCCATGCCGTATGCGGGCATGGAGGCGTGGCGCTGGTGGGTCTGAGTGATGGGCACGCCGTTCTGGTTGTACTGCACCCTGCCGAAGTCGTGCTCGCGCTTGACGACGTGCTGGGCCATGGTCGGCATGTTCATCTGCGCGTACGCGAGGTGCTGCGACATGTCGTCTTGCATTGGCATTGCCTGTGGGATCATCTGTGGCGGGGGCATCGAGTCGATGGCGCGCATGACGGGGGATGTGGATTGGGATTGAGAGTAGGAAGGTTGTTGTTGTTGCTGCTGCTGTTGCTGCTGTTGTTGTTGCTGAGCGGAGAAGGACGACGAATTGGCCTGCTGGGCCTTGGTGAGCTGCTCAAAGAGCGACTGCGACGAGTCGAACTCGAACGACAGCGCGGGCTCATTGGTAGCCATGGTCGTCGCCTCCTGGCCCATCTTCTCGCGCTTGAGGTCGCGCTCGAGCGCGTCGAGGAAGAGGCGGTCATGCGGCACGCTGTACCAGTAGAAGACCTTCTGCTTCTTCTGCGTGCGGATGCAGTTGTTCTTGTAGAGGAAGTCGAGGAAGCCGCTCTTGGGCTCCTCGAGCGACGCGTCGGTGCCGGACTTGAGGTTGCGCAGGTCGGAGAAGATGCCCTCCTCGAACTTCTTCGAGTTCTTCACGGGCCGGCCGAAGGCTTGGAAGCGGAAGGAGAGGCATCGTACGATGTCGGTGCCGGAGATGTGGAAGAGGTTGTTCCTGAGGGGGAAAGGGTTAGCTGGGCTCTACATCTCCAGTTGTCCGAATGAATCACTCACCACAACACGCACGACACGTATTCGCCGGTAGGTAATAAAAAGCGCCTAATGTACTGATCGGGCGTCCAGTCAACCGGCGCCGAAATAAGGAAATATTTGACTACGTCGCCGTTAGCTCAGGGTCCTGTCCCCTTTGGCATCATCGCCATCCGCGGGTCAACTCACGATTATCAACCTGCTGCAACGCAACCTGCGCATCCTGCGGCAGGCTTTGCTGCGCCTCACTGCTCAACATGAACGTCTCCGGCTTCTGCGGCGGCGCCATCGCCGCATGAGCATGATGCTGGGGATACATCATGTGCGCCATGATGCGCGCGGTTCGAAACGCCTACCTAAAACGGTCGCGCCTATTGATGAGGGTATCTCGGGAAAAGGGTCGCGACGGCGTTCGACGTCGGGCTTTCGGGATTGAAACGGCTACGGCGTGGAAGAGGGCGGCGCGGTACGGTGTGAAGCGCGCGCGGTATCGTCGGCTGTGTCGTTGTTGGCTGGTATCGTGGTGGTGCGGGTACGTGTTACGCGCGGTGGATCGATCAATCGCTCTTCTCAAGTCTCAGGACCAGCCTCAGGGTTTCGATAGCGATAGCGATGTCAAAAAACGGATGTGTATGTGTTGAGTGTGTATGGGGGAAGGTGGCTGTGTAGTATTTGTTTCGCGCTCGGCGGGGGGAAAGGGTGAAGCGTATGCTGTTGCGGAGGAGTAGCGACGAGGTCAACTCGGGGCTGCAATTCAAACTCGACTCTGGCGACAGGTATGGGGAAAGTGTGTGTTTTCAAAACCCGCTGGGTCTTGGGGGGTTGATCCGCGGTCGGGATGGGTTGATGGAATGGGGGAGAGGGCGGCTGAGGGCGACAGTGGTTGTTTCTGTTTTCTCCCCGATGTGGAACGCGCGGATGCTTCTCGCGATTGACGGGTTGGTGAGGTAAGGTGTAAGTGTATGATGCTCGCCTGCGACGTTTTGGAAGGTGGGGGTGAGGTAAGGTAGTGGTAGTAGGGGGAAACGGGAGATGAAGCAGAAAAAGAGAGACTGGGAATGCAAGAATGCAAAGAATGCAATGAGAAGGGAAAGATGAGGGAGGACGAGA
>LNAR01001857.1:0-17591 GCA_001630585.1 Pseudogymnoascus sp. BL549 | reverse complement strand
AGACGATGGCGGAGGGAGGGTGAGGTTTGCGGGGAAGTGGGCTGTTTGGGAGGAGGGAGGGAGAGCGAGGATTGATCGATTGGGAAGGAGGGGTGGGTGATGGGCGGGGAAGTGGGTTGAGTGAGGAGGGAGTTGTTGGGTGATAGACAATAGAGTGGAGAGAGAGAAAGCGTACTGTCTGTATGTATTTGGTTGATGGATGTGGATGGAGATGGAGATGGAGATGTGGGTTTTCTACACTCACTCACCCATTACACCTGGATATAGGAATCTCGCCGCAGTGGATATCCCCATCTGTCTATTTGGTCGTCGATAGAGGGGCACGAGGGGAAGCTGTGAGCTATGGTTTATAGAGAGATCACCCACGCACCCCACCACCTCTCACGTTTCTCCACCTTCCTATCAATAGCTGGTCGAGGACGTGCGTTGGTTTGACGGGCCAAGTGGATACGCAAGCTACGACCACTGTTGATGGATAGGGAGGGATAAGGGGAACCTTAGCTCCTATTTCGATGGTTGATGGTTAATAGTTGATGGTTGATGGTTGATGTGAAGAGGGGCAGTGGGTATCTCCCCTCTACTGGTTGATAGGCGGGGCAATCAATGGCTTTGAATAGACACAATAGACGGGGAAAGTGGACCGCCGCACCCACGACCACCGCAGCTGAACAAGGGCTCGCTCACCTTGTGGAGTTTCCCCATCAGTCATCAGTCAGTCCATTTTGCTGGTTACGGCGGCCAGGGCGCGTAAACGAGCTGCTCTGCTCTGGTCCCCTTCCGTACGCGAACCTCTCTCCCTGCCATTGCTGGTCCACCGCGAGCGTGCGTGTGCGAACCGCAGCAGCCGCCTGCGGCGAGGGGTCTAGAGCTACAGGCCGTGAGAGCGCTACGCTACGCTGACAGCAACGGCGGGGTACCCCCTCTCCACCCCTCCACCCCTCCACAGCGGAAACCACGGCGTAAGAGGGAGAGGAGGGAGGCAGTGCAGTGCACTCGTCTGCCCCTCCACCCCGCTCTATCAACCGTGCGTGCCGTGTGTCCAGACGATCGACCAGCTTGGCAATGAATCAAGGTAAGGTACGTGCGAGGGATCGGCAAAGACTGTGCGCCCACGCACTGAGAGTGGGCGTTTTGGTAATGGGCGGGCGGAATTGATGGATGGGATGGGAAGAGGAGGGGTTTGGCGGGGTGGTGGAGTTTTGTTTCTTGGTTTCGACTGGATTTGGAGTGGGATGGATTGGGAGGGAGGGGTGGTGCGTGCTCGTGCGCGCGGTGCTCATGCTCCTGGGCCTAGAGGAGGGGGAGGGGCGTAGGGCTGAGGTGAGCTTTCCCATTGCAATACCACCCCGTTATCAATAGTTTTCGCGCGATAGACCCATTCACCCCATCCACCCCGTTCACCACCCCAGTAAACCACACGATCACACCCTCTCAATCCCACCTCCGGCTCCCCGGAGCCCCCCCCTCCAATCCCTTCCTCCCTCCTCCTTGGCCGTGGAGCCAGCCCTGGCGATTCAAGCACACCACCACGACTACGTAAAAAAATCCCAGGCGCCTGGAAACGCAAAACCCGTTTCGCGCTGGCCGCCGTTGGAGAAATCCGGAATTCTGGGAAAATCCTTTCTGCGGGCTTCTCTACGGGGGAGAGAGGTGTACAATGGGGGTACATGAGGGCGTCACTGGCGCGGAGGTGTTGCTCGATCCGGATGAAGGTACGGATGGGGTCATTCTACGAAAAGAGGTTGGTGAGATTTGAGTTTTGAGGGAAAACTTGAAATTTGTACTGTTGAGAACTACTACAGTACCCAGCGGTACATTGAGCCCGCCGCCGCAGCATTCCCAACCCTGCTTTTTCGCCTCCATCCCTTCTCACGCCCTCTCATTCGCTGCGCGCACCGCGCGACAAGTGCGAGCAACAGGCACTTTTCCTCTTCCCTACCCGCGATCACGCCAGATGAGCGTGGCGAAAGGGTGACGCCGTACTGACGCTCCTTTGCCCGGGAAGCACGCCGCGCCGAATCCAGATGCGACATGGCCGCCCCCTCCAATATCTCAGATCGCACATCGCACACACAATGGGAAAGGGCATGTAGCACTTGCACTTGCACTTGCTACTGACACTAGCTGGCTGGGCAATTGGAGACGAGTTGGCAGAGCAGTGACACATGTCCGGCGGAGGGAGGACGCCGACCGACCCGCTCCCTAAATCTATCTCCCGGACGCACGGACGGAGGGTGGCGGTGGCGACGCTGGTGGATTGACAGCGGGGACGAGGGCGCTGCTTATTCGGCGTAGTAGTAGCGGCCCACTGGTATCCACACGCTCTGTACCCCTATCAGAGGCAGCCGATAGAAGAATGGGCGTGGGGCCTAGAGCGGTCCATGCCCAGCTCGCTCTCACATCAGCGTGGAGGTTTCTGAGCCGATGAAAGCCTTTTGCCGAGACTGCGGCTGTAACGTAGCGAGTTCTGTCTTGTTGTTTTTCATCCGTTTCCGGGTTGGAGATGGGGAGAGGATGGGATGTGGAAGTGCGTGGAAACAATCGACGAGATGATGGTGGATTGGTGTGCACGGCTTGCATGACTGTCAGGGCGGCTTATAAGTCTGGGGCGCATATGCAGGCGGCCAAGGTGGGAAATGTGAGTGTCCCTGCGTTAGGTCCGCAGGTGTGTGGGTGTGTGGAGGGGGGAGTAGGCCGCAGACAGGGTGGGTGAGTGGATGCGGAGAGTTGCCCGTAAACAAGGTTGGTGGTGGAGGGGGTAGGAGGTAGTTTGGCACCACCCACCGACTCAGTTCCCAACCCCTTGGGGAGTTTGCGCAGCACACACACTCACACACACACACCCCCCCTCGCGGAACGCGCGGCATACCCCTTTACTCCTTTACCCCTTTCCCCTTGCCGGCTTCCGCTGAATATAAGTGGCCATGCGAATTGAATCTATAAGCCAGGCACAGAGAGTTGGGTAGTTTGTTGCCCGCCACCCCTCTCGCGGGGTTTGCGTCGAGGTGTGCCTTTTACCCCTCGCGGGACTTGCGCGGCGTGCCCCTTTCGCCTTCCCCCCTCCCCTCCTGGTGAAAATTCGCAGAGAGATAGAGCGAAGAGGGGGGTAAGATAGATGAATACGCCTCTCTAAAATGGCTTGGCGACTTTGCGCAGCTCGCTGGTGCCGGTCACGGGGTCGCGGTACTCGCGCCAGTTGACGGGGTGCATGGCGTTGCCGGCGTCGCTGGTGGCCATGAGGACGCCGAGATCATTGCGTGCAGTGGAGAGGTAGTAGTTTGACTGGTCTCCGAGTGAGATCTAGCGTTTGTTAGAAAGAGGTCAAGAGGACGTAGGCTGGGGAAATATAATAGAAAGGGGGGGTGGGGAGGGGAAGCGAAAGGGGCCTGGAGAAAAGGGAGAAAAGGGGCTGGAAAAGGGGCAAAGCTGAACGAGAGCGGAGCCTGGGAAACGGCGCAGACGTAGAAACATAGAAATGAAACCCGTAAATCGGAAAAAAAAGGTAGTAAAAACCAGAAAGAGAAGAAAAATACATACCACAATAGCCCTAACCACATCCCCTGGCCTGAAGCTCTCCGCAATCTTCACCCGATCCTTCTCCGTCGCGCGCACATCCTGCACTCTCACAACGCCCTGCCACTCTCCCTCTCCAACCGTCTCACCCACAACCAGAATCGCGACACTCGCCTGCCTCGCCGTGATCCTCGTCACGCGGCACAGCACAATACTGCCGACCTCCGGGATAGCCTCACGCTTCGCCGCGTGTGCCTCGCCAGGCTTGGTGTCAAGTGCTGGGCTGCGCAGGACAGAGATGGTAGGCAGGGGCGTCGGCGCCGAGGGGGTGATCTTGGTGAGACGCTTTTGAGGACCGACGGGTTTGGGGGGGTGCGTGAGGTGGATAGGTCCGAGGATTGAGGCGTGGATTTGGGAGAGGTGGAGGTGCGTTCCTGGGCCTGGGATGTACTTGGTTGAGGCGCCGAGAGGCTGGCCTGGGATGGCGATGGAAGGGGGGTTGGTCGCCATTGTAGATATTTGACTGTAAGAGGGTTGTGAGGAGATATGGTAAGTTTGTTGATTTGTTGATCGGTCTGGTGTTGTTGTCGAGAATGTGAATTTTGAAATTCTGGACAAGGCTGAGCTAGGTTACTTTTAGGTGGAGGCGGCAGAATTTAGGCGGTGGGTGGGGGGGAAGCTCCGACGTCATGAGGGGTTCAGTGTCAATCGACGCGATTTGAGGACACGAGGGACAGATATTGTGTATTATAATTGTATATTTTGATGCCAGATTAAGGAATAAATAGCTGAAAAATTTCCGTAAGTTTTTGGACCATTTCCCGAGCCATTTCCTGCACTATTCACCTCGACTGTCAACTCTCTGAGGGGTAACCTGGGCGGATAATATGAGAGAACGTGCAGCTAATGATGCTCTTCAGAAACACAACACATACACTCATACCTGCAGTTCCAAATATAAGAGCTCTCCAGATTGGAATGTCCTAGAATCTTGCCTATAGCTCGGCTGGAACCTTGTGCAACTCTTCTCAGACCCGGTTTATGGTCTGATCGGCATACCTGCATATCGGTTCGGAGAACAAGGTAGTTGGGCATCGTGATAACACTCCGACTCCGGCTTCAACCTGCTTCCATCAGGCTTCCATCAAGCTTCATAGTCGACTATTTCGGCTGTTTATTGCATCAAATACCTATTAGACCTCCAAGTAGTCGACAAAAAGATAACATCTACCGACAATGTCGACCAAGCACTTCCTAAACGACCCCACCCACCTGGTCAACACTGCCCTCCTCGCAGCCTCACTCACCAACCCCGCTCTCGCCGTAGATGAGCACCACAAAATCGTCTACCTGCGTCCTTCTGATGCCGCCTCTCAAGTCTCTCTCGTCTCCGGCGGTGGCTCTGGACACGAGCCGTCGTTCACGGGGCTCGTCGGCCAGGGCCTACTCGCTGCTTCAGTCGCGGGCACCATCTTCGCCTCGCCGTCTGCGGAGCAGATCAGCGCGGGACTCGTGTCGCGCGTCGACACAGATAAGGGCGTGCTTGCCATTATCATGAACTACACGGGCGATGTCCTGAATTTTGGGATGGCGGTCGAGAAGGCCAAGTCTGCTGGCGTAAAGGTCGATATGGTGGTCGTCGGAGATGATGTGGGCGTTGGGAGGGCCAAGGCTGGGAAGGTTGGTAGGAGAGGAATTGCGGGAACGGTGTTGGTGGTTAAGATCGCCGGTGCGCTGGCTGAGCTGGGTTATAGCTTGGAGGACGTGACAAGGGTAGGTAATACTCGTCGTATTGGTTATGATAATCTAACTGAAACTAGATTGCAAATCTGACGGCCGACAATCTCGTCAGTGTTGGTGCCAGTCTGGACCACGTCCACGTCCCTGGTCGTGACTT
The DNA here is from genome assembly GCA_001630585.1 of Pseudogymnoascus sp. BL549. NCBI lineage: Eukaryota > Fungi > Ascomycota > Leotiomycetes > Thelebolales > Thelebolaceae > Pseudogymnoascus > Pseudogymnoascus sp. BL549. Next base: position 12,181 of record LNAR01001857.1, on the reverse strand, counting down.
AGTCGACCAAAATGACTCTGACCGCTTGAAGTATGAAGAGACCGAAGTTGGGATGGGAATCCACAACGAGGCTGGCTCTGCACGCCTAGCTGTCACACTCGAAGAGCTAGTCAAGACGATGTTAAAGCAACTCCTTGACCAAACCGACAAAGATCGTGCATATCTCAAGCTCAACTCCAAGGAAGTCGTCCTCCTTGTCAACAATCTCGGTGGCGTGAGTGTCCTAGAAATGGGTGGTATTACAACCGAGGTTGCTGTCCAGCTCCAACGCGATTACCAAATCAAGCCCAGCCGCATTCTCGCCGGGACATACATGACCAGCCTCAACGGCCCAGGCTTCAGCATCACGCTCCTCAACACCGTAGCCACAGGAATCCCACATTCACTCCTCTCCTTGCTTGACGCCCCTAGTCAAGCCACAGGCTGGGCTGCCCCGATCCTTCCCAAAACGTGGACCGCCGAGAACACGGCCACGCGTGAGAAGACGCACCTGTCAGCGGCCGCCGCCAAACCCACCGGACTAACCATGGACGAGGTCTCTGCCCGACACCGACTCAACGCCGGCCTCGCCCGCATCATTGCTGCCGAGCCACGCGTCACGCGCTACGACACCGTTGTTGGTGATGGAGACTGCGGTATCGGTCTCAAGCGCGGGGCAGAGGCTGTCCAGGCGATGCTGGCACACGCGCAGCCATCGGGTGACGTCGTGGTCGACGTGCGGTCTGTGGCGGCAGTAGTTGAGGCGAGCATGGACGGAACATCTGGGGCGCTTTATGCGATTTTCTTGAACGCGTTGGTGGCAGCCCTGAGAAGGCAGGGGGCAGGCGCTGCAACAGAGAAGGTGTGGGCGAAGGCACTGAGCGAGGCTTTGTCGGCGCTCGAAAGGTATACGCCTGCTAAGCCGGGCGATAGGACGTTGGTGGATGCGTTGGAGCCATTTGTGGTTACGCTAGGTGAGACGGGAGATTTGGTGAAGGCGGCCGAGGCAGCGAAGAAGGGCGCGGAGGGCACGAGGGGTATGGAGGCCAGTTTGGGGAGAACGGTGTATGTTGGGGGAGAGGGTTTCAAGGCTGTGCCTGACCCAGGAGCCTATGGACTGAGTGAGTTTTTCCTTGGATTTGCGGGAATTGAGGAGGAGACAGATGGAGGAGATGATTAGGATATTGCTTGAATGGTTGGTGATTTCCGATATCGCGGTTATCTTTCTGGTTAGATATATGGGGGGGTCTCGTTCACGGGAGCGAGAGAGGATCTTAATTGTCATGGACTGTATTTCAGCAACTTTTTGTATAACGCCCCGTTTGGTCCTAACCCGGAAATCTTATGATATGATGAACCCCAAGCCAACCAATAGACCCATATGAACCTTTCAAAACCGCCGACGCGAAACTCTCCGCTCAACTGAGCAGGACGAGAATGACCGAATCTCCTCTCAAGAACCTAGTACGTACACGTTAGCAGTGTTCTCGATAATGCAGCCCACCTCTACACAGCCCTTGCAATAACAATGCCAGCATTGTCCTCCCATCACACCTCCCACCAGAATAGAATCTCCAACTCACATCTTACTGATAAAGCGATCCTTATTCACCGGCCTTCCCTTCTTTCCACCTGCCAACCTCGGTGTCTCCGTCCACATCTCCTTCACATTCTCAAGCACCATGTTGCAGTGGCGATCGAAAGCCTTGACGCGCGCCAACAGCTTGCGGTTGTTGCGGCACGAGATCAGCACCTGCGAGTGCGAGCGCACTGCCGTCTGCAGAATCGAGAGCGGGCCGCTGGTGAATTCGTGCTGCTCGAGGGCGGCGACCTCAAATTCGCTGCTGGGGGTTAGCAAGTCGTCGGGCTGGTGTATGGAGGGGTGCAAGGCGTGAAGCTCTGGGAGGATATCTCGTGGCCTGGGGAGGGGCAGGGACGTACGTGAGGTCGTTGCGTGGCTTTGCCAGCAGTTCTCTGGGGAGACATTAGTATTTCAAAATCACAATCGGGCAGTAGAGGTAAAAACATACTGGATCTTGGCTGTGTCAGCCATGGTGAATGTGTAGAGTGGTTTGGTGAGGCTTTGTTCTTTTCTTGGCCGTCGCGAAGTTCACGTCTGGATGCGATTAAAGGTTGCACCACCTCAAAATCGACTAGCGTCTCCGTCCAGCCAGCAACTTTCGGGGACGTGCACTCCAGGTCAGGCATATAGTACGGCAGCCGAGAGTATCCGAGGGCGTCACGGCTAGGTACAACGACATTTTTATTTAACGGACGGGTGATTCGAAGTTATAACAAAGGTGCTTTTCTCCTGGCATTGCAGTATCAATGATCTCGCGTTCGCTCTATAGAAGAGCTGGTGCAGCTGTTAGCTGGAACACTCGCGCAACTATGCCCCTCACCTCAAAGATTCAGAACCCAGCTTTCAAGGCGCAGGTATGAAGATTGAAATAGTTTTATGGGAGATGAGACTAATCGGATGCAGATGGCTACCAAGGCGACTGATGGAGCTACTATTAAGGAGCTCCCCGGAGATGAGGCGGAGGATGTCCTGTTCGACACATTATACGGCCTGAGGACAATCGAATTGAACAGGCCGAAGAAGCTCAACTCGCTGAATGGATCGATGGTACGAAAGATTGTGCCGCGCATGCAGGAGTGGACCAAGTCGGACATGGCGAATATCATTCTTCTGAAGGGAGCTGGAGAGAAGGCGATGTGCGCCGGTGGAGATGTGGCAGAGCTGGCGAAATGGAACTCGGAGGGACCTGAAGGACAGCAGCGATCGACCGACTACTTTGGCCTCGAATACAAGCTGGACCATATGATCGCGACATACAAGAAGCCCTTGGTGGCGTTGATGGATGGTATTACCATGGGAGGAGGCGTTGGTCTCAGCATTCACACACCGCTCAGGATCGCTACGGAGAGGACAGTCTTTGCCATGCCAGAGACGACAATTGGCTTTTTCCCAGACGTTGGAGCTTCATTCTTCCTCCCTAAGATGGATGGCTCCGTCGGTACATACCTCGCACTTACCAGCGACAGGCTAAAGGGCGCCAACGTCTTCTATGCTGGCATTGCGACCCATTACATCCACTCTACCTCGCTCCCATCTCTCGAGGCCCGTCTTGCTGAGCTCCGCTTCAACGACTACGATTCTCTCGACACCCGCCTACAGCTCATTGACTCCACGCTTGAGGAGTTCACTACCGGCCTACCCCACGATGAGCCGATCCACATTGCCGGTGCAATGCGCGAGGCCATCGACCGCTGCTTCAGCCCCAACAGCGTCCCCGAGATCATTGCCGCCCTCGAGGCCGAGACGGGCGAGACGCAGGAGTGGGCCCAGAAGACGCTCAAGACGCTCCAGCAGCGCTCGCCGACTAGCGTCTACGTCACACTCCGCCAGATGCGCCTCGGCAAGACCTGGAGCATCAAGGAGACCTTCCAACGCGAGCACCAGATCGCGGCCAAGTTCATGCGCCACCCTGACTTCACCGAGGGCGTCTCAGCACTTCTTATCCGCAAGCCGGAGCCCGGACAGCCGCGCCAGCCCCCGAAGTGGCAGCCAGCCTCGCTAGGCGATGTCAAGGCGAGCGACAACATCGCGGAGCCTTTCTTCGAGGTTGAGGGCGAGAAGAAGCTCGACCTGCTGAGCGAGGAGGACTACACCAGCTACCCGCACGCCAAGTACAGCTTGCCGACTGAGAGCCAGGTTGCTCAGCATGTCCGCAACGAGCTTAAGTCGAGGAAGTCCATTGTTAAGGATTTCGTGCAGATGAGGAGCGGGAAGCAGGGTATTAAGGAGGTGGTTGAGGAGATTTTGTCGAGGAAGACGACGGTTCAGGATGGAAAGGCCGTCTGGATTGACTGAATGGATGGTATATATGGGAGGGCCGGGGATAAGGGGTTGGTGTAGTGTACGATATTACTATGTAGACAGTATTGAAGCCTTGGTTGGCAGGAAGATCACCAGTTACACATACCAGACGATCTATCACTATCGTGATAGATGGCATTGAGAAAGAATTTGATTTGTAGTGATAATTGGCGCTTTCAAACAGGCTGCTAGAGGTCCGCGGCGTGGCAGCCCATGCAGCACCTCAATGAAATCGCATGCCAACGATTGTGAGGTTAGTGTTTCAATAGATATTTGTTTAATGTTACTCAAGGTGTCGCATCAGACAGACAAGTTTATGAGTTCTGTATCGTTTAGGGGGTTCTGTGCCAATGGGGAACGTTCTACTTCAATTGGAGTCCTGGCCAGGACCGAGTACGAATAAGTCGACAAATTTGTCCGGTTCTAGCAACATAGGCCGAGATTCCGGGTTTAATTAGACTAATGCATCTACGCATCTCTTGAGTTTACTTCGCGTCGCTCATTATCACACTTAGCAATGTCTATAGTGTTCGCCGAACTCGCGGCGTCCGTAACACGTTAGCGCCAACATGCCGCCAAGGCAGATGTCTCCCTTTTGGATATGTTCTTTGAGCACCAACAACATGATACTAAATCGATTTTTACGTTACCAGATACTTCTGGATGGATTGGTTAGAGTGAGTCATATGGCGAAGACCTTGTCGTCTATATCCAGGTTATAAGTACAATAGTAATCCCCTTTACATTCCTTTCATTCTTACTCCATACCAATCCTCAACCTATTCTCTCAACCACAGCCATGGCATCCACAGACGTCATATCTCAGGTGCTTGACTCTATAACCTCTACAAAGTTGCAAGAGCTGTCAAAGTTGCGGGCCAACTTTGAACTTGGCAAGGCCGAGCTTCTGGAGTTGGTGGATGCTGAGGAGCAGCAATCCAAGAAAGTACTGTTACTTCTTGAGAAGGGGGGGAAGCTGTGCACTCTAGCAGACCTTGGGGGAGGTGGAACCTTTTCTGCCAAGGCTATTCGGTGCTTCATCAAGCAAGCCCAACATGATCCGTCAGTCTCTGTGAGCCTGCAAAAGGAATGGGAGGAGGATCTCCGCAGGCGCCTTGATGTCAACTCCCTTCGTTTCGAGTACGCTGAAATGTATGGGAATCTCGTCACAGAATGGCTGGAGAACCCTCTAATTAATAAGAACGACACGGAAGGTGCCTCATACCAGGCGGTGGGCCGCTCTGAGATGCACGAGCAACGTTCTACATGGGAATCTTACGTCTTTACGCCACTCGAAACTGATACTGTCGCAATAAATTCCTATCTGGACCAGCTCTTCACGTCGTCGAAGTATATGGAAGAGCCTCTCAAGGTCCTGCGGAAATCGATGCGGACTTTTGAGAAATCCCTATCGTCAGGAACACAGTTTGACGAGACGTCTTTGAAGTGGATCATCCGCGGCATCTTGGATAGCGACTGTATCACCGACGCCAAACGCAACGCGCTCACGGATTTTGCCAACAACAAGACAGTTCTCCAAGAGCTGGCCGATGTGTTGAATATGAGGATGCGCAACTTGGACACATGGAGTTGGGGTGCGGAAGGTACTCCCGTGGAGCAACGACGCCAACTCAATGGACGATACCGGTTTTATCACGACGAGGATCTTCTGCAAACCATGTTCCTGAGATATATCGGTTGTTCTTGGTCAGCCCATTTGAAGGATGCATTGGAAACGTTTGCCGACTCCTCAAAAACGTGGGTACGTCCGCAGGCTGCCATGACCAAGGCCGAGGTATCACGGTGGAGTGATTGTGGTCATTCGCTACACACAGCTGGCTCCGGACAATCTGTTCAAAGTAAACGCGAAAGGATATGGAGAAACGACGTCTTTCTTGAGCAACTTCAGTCGAGTGCCGATGAAACTCCTCGCTCTTATAACGATGATGGCGGCGACGATCGCTCAGGTGTGGAAATAAAGACCCCAACGAGGATTATCCAAACGGTATTGAGGCTACTTGAAACGGATATCATCATGAAAACTCGACTCGGCGAAGATGTTACCGTTGTCCGCTCGGATTTTAAGTGGTTTGGGCCATCTCTTCCACACTCGACCATGTTCACCGTACTTCGGTACTATGGCGTTAGTGATAGATGGATTGGATTCTTCAAGAAGGCCCTGGAGGCCCCAATGCAGTTTATCGGTGATGGTCCTGGCGCTCCAATTCAGGTTCGCAAGAGAGGGACACCAATAAGCGGCCCCTTGAGTGATATGCTTGGCGAGAGCGTTCTGTTCTGCTTAGATTTTGCTTTCAATCAGCGCACAAATGGCGCTTTTCTCTGGCGCTTGCATGACGATATCTGGTTCTGGGGTGACAAGAGCACTTGCGAGACAGGTTGGAATGTTATGACCGAGTTCTCAGAGCTAATGGGCCTGGATTTCGCAGAGGATAAGACTGGCAGTGTTCAAATCACTGCTGATGGCAGCCAGTCGACTTCAACGAGCTCAGTGCTCCCTGCTGGGGATGTTGTGTGGGGATTCCTCAAGCTTGACGCCAAATCCGGACGTCTTGTAATCAACCAAAAACAAGTTGATGAACATATCAAGGAACTCAGTCTTCAGCTGAGTTCCTGTAAGTGTGTTTTCGACTGGATTCAAGCTTGGAATATCTACGCGACTCGGTTCTCCACCACCAACTTTGGGAGCCCTGCAAATTGCTTTGGGCGCGCACATGTCGATGAGATATTGGAAACCTTCGAGAAGATCCAGAAACAGCTCTTCACCAACGACGGTGACAGTGTTACCTCTGTTATCAAGAAGATGCTTTCTGATCGCTTCGACATTAAGGATATTCCTGAGGGCTATATTTACTTTCCAAGTTCTCTTGGTGGCCTGGAAGTGCAAAGCCCGTTTATTCGGCCAAATTTGGTTCGCGAATCCCTGCCGTCTTCGCCACATATCTATATGGATGAGTTCTTCCGAAAGGAGGTACTCGTTTACCAGAATGCCAAAGAAGCCTTCGATTCTCGGCCAGTGAAGTCTCATGTTCATGGTCACGACGTGAAGGAAAGTGTTGATTTCCTCACCTTTGAAGAATACACACGATACCGCGAATTTAAATCTATAGAGCTTGCGCGGGCTTTCAACTTGTTGATGGGAGAACCGGAGCAACTTGTTCCCAATGTCTCTACGGATGGACCACGCCGGTCTATCCGGGACGTTGTAGCTCCCTATAATCGCTGGATCGAGCAGCTGTATGGCGCAGAAATGATTAAAAGGTTTGGCGGCCTGAATGTTGTTCAGCCAGGCTTGTTGCCTATGGGAATGGTTACTATGTTCAAGAAGAGCCGGTTCCAATGGAGGGATTAGAATGGCTCTTGGATTTAATTAGGCGTTTATGTTGGAGAGTGAGATGGGACAAGACAGAGGGGGAGGTAGCGGCCCATTTAAAGAGCGCTGACAAGCGGCGGTAGGCTGTGTAACCTTGCCTCCGATGATGCGGGCCCCAAACCTCTACTGTACTGGTAGAACACCACAATCTAAATTATAACATTATGCAAGCATGTGGTGTTGGACCTGTTGTTTCTGGCTATAGTTGGTTGTTGCTTTAGGCAGCCCCGAACATCACTTGATAGTCCGTTCCATTGTTTTTATATCGAACATGTTCTAAACTCTCCCCTGCTAACCTTACGATAACTACTTCCTATTTGATGCCGTACGCCAGTGGCAGAGGGCATCCATCCACATTGGGAGCGTTGTGGCGTTGTTATCCAAAGAGACCTGTTCTTCCGTAGCATGTGGGTATCTGCGCGTATAGTATATCTTTTGATAATGCCACCAAACCCGCCAACCAAGCATAACTATAAGCGTTAAAGGTACGCTGACGACCCAATATATCCATAAATCAGTGACCACCACCTGTCCTCCACTATTTGTAGCGGACTCCGACGAATTATTGTTCGATGAAGCCTGCCAATTAAACATTGACATGCTAAACAGTGTCTTATTGTAAAATTGTTAGCTTGGGTTACTAATATATCCTGGATATGCTTACTGCTACAAATGTTGGAGGCAAGAACACTACTGTAACAAAAGCGAGAGTCTTCATCGCCGAACTGTCAAGGCCAGTAGTAGCTGCCATCCTAAAATTAAGACTGCTGTCAGCCTGTGCAACAAAGTTGTATAGCTATATGTTTAGGTTAGCAGTGTCTGACAAGAACGCGCATCTGTTTAACCATACCACACTGAGCTGCAAATCCAATCTTTCCTTTATCGATACAGCATGATCTGAATTTGACGCAGTGATACACTCTAAGGTGTCAATTGACGCGTCGAGCTCTCTCTCAGAGCACACGAGTCTCGGAACTTGAAGCTCTTGGATCTGACTGCATACACTATGAAGAAACTTGCAATACCGATGATCCCATTTCAGACAAGCAATTAAATTAATTGTGTCTGTCATGGTAGTGCTGAGTAGAGTTGTGGTTTCAATCCGGGCCTCCTCATTTCCCACCAACTCCCTTAATTCAGCGAGGCCAAATGAATTCCTACTACCAGTGAGACGCCCGGATTGGGTGACACCAAGGCGATACTCAATACTGGTTGTATTACGCGACAATACGTAAGACTTAAATTCGTCAACTCTAAAAAGATGTTCCTCCAAGAGGACAACAGGTAGCAGCAACGGATGAGTCCAGAGCGAGATAGCCGACTTAATCAAGCCCTGGATTCTTTCGGCGTGCGGAATCATTTTCTCGCCGGTGACATGGTTGATTCCGGTAAGAAGGCCCCAGCCGTGAAGAAAAGCGACTGTGATGCCTGTTTCGAATGAATGAGATAGAGCGAGACCATAATTTCCAAGCTGATACAGCTGTGGAACCTTGAGCATAATTGCTAGATATCGGTGTCAACTACAGCCCTAAGAGAAGTAATGATATTTCCATTCTTACCAACAGATTCGACAGAATTTGTTGCAGAGAGCTTAAACTGGCAAGAATGTTCCCCTCTATTTTGGTCAAGAAGAGGGAGGGTTCCAGTTGGTAGCCCGAAGGCTTTTTCAACCGCCAAGAATGACTTGTCACTCATTGCAAAACCAAGGGGTCGCCAGCCAAGTCTCTCACAGATCAGCAGTCGAATAGCGCCATTTGACTTTCCGAGCTGAGCATGATTGGGTTGCGTGAATTTGCCTCCCTGACACAGCCATTCATCAACCTCAGGATCCGTTAGGAAACCTTGCCGATAGCAATCATTTGTAGCAATTTCTAAACACAATAATCAGAAACATTCATCTGCATTATGGCATTGTATCAGACGATTAAAGTGTAATCTTACGAGAACCGGGATAGCTCCAGGCTTCAGTGTACGCAAGCAGCTGATCATGAGGCTCCCACAAGCTCTCGCCTAGGACTTTTTGTCGTTGTAGCCCAAACATTCTCGCCGCTAAGCGTCTAGTTATGCTTTAATAAATGTAAAAGGTAGATAGAGTGCTTAGTTAATGTTGCTTAAAGGGGACAATGTTAACGCAACAATGTGCCACGTCTTACGCCCCTTATTTTGTCACGTGTGCGGCTGATATATATAGAGGTGCCTAACATGCGATTTCACTTTCTTGCGGTGTAGGCTACAGTGTGCGGCACGGATACCGATATACCCGTAGTATCCGGGTAGATCCTCGAGTATATACCTACCCGGCGATATTTTAGGAGTATCTGGTGTATCCGGATACTCTCGAGTATATATCCGGATATTTGCCAAGACCGGCCAAGTGTAGCCAAGCCTTCTTTTTTCCAACATCGTGAGACCTATATTGATGCTGTAAAAAGTGATAATTATCGTCAGAATGAGCGACTCGTCGCTATCAGACCCGCCGACTGAGCTCGAGGGCTATAATAGCCATGGTTCTCATATTGAACTATGCTTGCCAACGCTGCCGCCTACCCCTATTCCTATTCCTACACCGCTCCAGCTTCAGCCTCCTGGTCGAATGCTGCCACCAACGTCGTCGATACTATTTACGAAGCTATTATATTCTCGATTGATACTCGACAGTAACCCACCGACAGTTAAGATAACTTGCTTGCAACCAGGCTGCGGATATTCGCCAGCTCCGCAGCTATTAAGCCAGACTTCGACTGGTAATCTTTGGAAGCACTATACCCAGAAGCATCCAACGGTAGCATATATAACAAAAGGAGGTTATAATACTACTGCGCTATCAAGCCCATCGAGTAGTGCTTTGTTATTTTTTGAGCCACGGAAGCAACAAGTCCAGCCGACAGCCCAAGCATCAAATAATAGAGCAAAATATCGAGAGTTATTACTATCATTTGTTGTATCAAATAACCTCTCTTTACGGCTTATTGAAAGCTATTCGTTCTATCAGCTAGTACAGTTCTTAAGCCCGAGTACTCTATCGATATCATCACGAACATTACACCGAGAGCTACAGCAGCAATTCTCATATCACTGTGGCGTACTACAATTAGAGCTCCGCTCTCATATTACTCTTGGCGGCCGGATATCTATTACAACAGATGCATGGACTGCACGGAATTATACAGAGTACGCTGCTGTTACAGCTCATTGGATTAATGAGAAGTGGCAGCATCGCTGCGTATTACTTGATATAATCCACCTCGAAGAGCCTATTCATAGCAGCGAATATCTTGCTCAACAGTTATCTATAGTAACAGATAGCTTTGAAATTACAGGTGCCATCTTTACTTGTACGCAGGATAACGCCTCAGCGAATACTGTGATGCTTTCAGAATATGAGAAAATAGCAAGCGAACGGCAAACGAGTATTCAACAGCCTTGGACGTTTACTGTAAAGGAAGGGGATGTACGGTGTATTGCTCATATTATTAATATTGCAGTTCAAGCTGCTCTAAAGAGCTTGAAAGCCAGCCCAGAAACGGAAACGGAAGTGTATTGGTGCCAGCAAGGACTTGCCCGGCTTCCTCAGCGTACAGATAGCTCGTCTTCTACTGAAGTATCAGCTACACTTGAGAAGCTTCGAAGGCATATTTATGTCTTCCGAAACCGAAGAGCTTGGAAGGATGCTTTACAGAAGCAAGTAAAGGCAATAGGCCTAAAGCCACGCCAGTTATCACTTGATATGCCTATACGCTGGAATTCAACATACTATATGCTTGAAGCGGCTATAAAGCTTCGAATACCAATTACTACTGTTTGCTTTACGCAAGAGCTTGATATTAGTATGAAGGATATTGCATTAACAAGCAACGACTGGGCTATTATCGAAGATCTTGAACGGTTATTCTTAGTATTCTTAAAGCCGTCAAGACGGCTTCAAAGTGATTCATATCCAACGCTTAACTTTACGATTCCTCTTTATTTAAAGATGATTAATAAGGTTAGATTACTTTAAGAAGAGCTTGGTATAAGCTCTACGATTGGAGTAGCTTGCGGAGCTGCACTTCGAAAGCTTAATGAGTATTATACTCTTGCAACAAATCAGCAGTGTAAGTACTCAGCTGTAGCTACGATTTGCGATCCACGAATGAATCATGGAGTATTTAAAAAGATATATCCTAATTCTATAGACGATATACGAAGATCACGAGCAAGAGCGCAGTTTGAAGATGTCTGTAGGACGTACCAAAAGCGAGAGTATCACCTTGATACTCTCCGAATTACTCAAGAAACAGCTCTTGCGGAAGCAATAGGGGCTACTGCTACGATAGATCAAGAACCTGATTCTGACGAGGATCTATTTGCATCGGAAGGCTTAGCTTTTCAAGAGCCAGAATGGAGGCGCTGGATGCTTGAACCACGGCCTGGTGAGTATACTGATATCCTTAAATATTGGTGCGCAAAGCAATACCAATATCCAGTTATTGCCCGTATTGCTCGTGACCACCTAGCTATTCCAGCAACATCTGCAGCATCGGAACGAGTATTTAGTAATGGTAGTGATATTATAACGAAGAAGCGGAATAGGCTATCGCCGCCTACTATCAGATATCTACTCTGCCTACAGAATTGGGGTAAGATACAGGAGGCTAACAGTGATGACGATGATGCTGATAACGAAGCTGAAGCACCTGAATAGGGGTTTGGGGGCCTACGGAAAAGGGGGTGCTCACGGAAACAGGTTATCAAAAGCTTCAATTTTTTTTATATACTCTATTCTATTTTTATATACTATATTCAGCCTCATATATCCGGATATATACCCTACTCTACCCGTAAGATTATCACCGGGTAGGTATCCTACCCGTGAGCTTCACGGATACTACCCGGATATGTATCCGCCGAACACTGGTAGGCTAAGCCTACGGGATCCATACGACAAT